>JAQJVL010005546.1:0-34639 GCA_035578905.1 Stictocephala bisonia | reverse complement strand
TACAGTGGTATTGACGTACAGTGCTAATGACACACCCGCCCACCCATACACGTACACTGCTAACGACCCACCCGCCCAACCTTACACGTACAGTGCTAATGAGCCACCCGCCTACCCATACACGTACAGTGGTTATGACCCACCCGTCCAACCGTACACGTACAGTGCTAATGAATATCAATGCCACTGTACGTGTATGGCCGGGGGCGGGTGGGTCAATACCACTGTACGTGTATTGGCGGGCGGGTGGGTCAATACCACTGTACGTGTATGGGCGGGCGGGTGGGTTGTATAGTGGTACTAACCCACCCGCTTACCCATACATGTACAGTGGTACTAACCCACCCGCCAACCCATACACGTACACTGGTACTAAAATACGTACAGTGATACTAACCCACCTGCCCACCCATACACGTACAGTGATATTTACCTACCCGCCCACCCATACACGTACAGTAATATTGATAGGTCCTTAGTAGTACAGTAGATAGGTCCTTAGACTCAAGACAATGCCTGAAATAGTACACCATACACGTACAGTGGTACTAACCCACCCGCTTACCCATACATGTACAGTGGTACTAACCCACCCGCCAACCCATACACGTACACTGGTACTAAAATACGTACAGTGATACTAACCCACCTGTCCACCCATACACGTATTTATTGTTTAAAAACAGTGGAACAATACCACTGTACGTGTATGGGTGGGTGGAACAATACCACTGTATGCGTATGGATGGGTGGGTGGGATAATACCACTGTACGTGTATGGGTGGGTGGAACAACACCACTGTATGCGTATGGGTGGGTGGATGGGACAATACAATTGTACGTTATGGGTGGGACAATACCACTGTACGTGTATGGGCGGGTGGGTGGGTGAATACCACTGTACGTGTATGGGCGGGTGGGTGGGTGAATACCACTGTACGTGTATAGGCGGATGGGTGGGTGAATACCACTGAACGTGTATGGGCGGGTGGGTGGGTGAATACTACTGTACGTGTATTTTAACTGTAGTTATACATAACATCAACCGTTCTAAATTGGATACATTTTTAAGTTTAAGATAAATCAATGCCACTGTATGTGTATGGGCGGGCGGGTGGGTCAATACCAATGTACGTGTAAGGGTGGGCGGGTGGGACTTCTGTCTAAAGGTATCACTTTAATACTGGGTGAATGCAGAAGTCTTATTGTTTCGGTTTAACATTAGGTGAAGACATAAGTCTGAAGGTATCGGAATAGTACCACTGTACGTGTAGGGGTGGGTGGGTGGGTTAGTACCACTGTACGTGTAGGGGCGGGTGAGTGGGTTAGTACCACTGTACATGTAGGGGCGGGTGGGTGGGTCAGTACCACTGTACGCATAGGGGCGGGTGGGTAAATGCAACATCATACAATTTTTTAACACCTGATATCTTGAAAAATTTGTTTTATGGATTTAAACTATGGAATACTATTTATTGTGATTAATAAGTTCCCAACAATCCATTGTTTGCTAACTCCATTTAATGGTGGAAGCCTAAGTGAGTCATTATTGTTGTTGACTCAATGACTATAGACTATAGACCTTTACCACCAGGCTTGATGATTGCATCAGGTTCATTCCTCCTACAATAAGAAATTACGATAATTTTACAAGTCTCGTATTGTCCTATTGCTAGAGCTTGCATAGCGAGAGGATACAAAAAGGAGCATATACCAGGATGGAGTAAGGAATCAGATGACCTTTACAAAGAGTTTAATTCGCTACCGAAAACTCCAGCGCAGCTAATCTGCTGCTGCGTTCTGTAGACAGTGCTAGGTGAGAAAATTGGGTTATAACTGTTGAAGATATAAACTTTACCCACAGCAGTAGAAAAGCTTGGCCACTTTTAAGGAAACTTCCTACTGGTAAATCTCCAAATCAAATAGAAGTGCTCCACCCGAAGGCAGTGTTAGCTTATATAGTCAGCTTATCAAAGTCAGTCAACCATCCTTCTGACAAAATGTGTTTTACAAGCTGATTCAAATTAAAAAGAGAAAACTGTTCTGTTGTAGTGTATGGTTAGGTACCCTTAAAATATGAATTGGTGGGTGATGGTAAAATTTGTTTGGGGGTGGGGGGTAGTTACGTGGGTCTAGTTGTCTATGGGTTGAGGAGTGTAGTGGGGGGGCCTCATGACCTTTCTTGCTTTGGGGCCACAATGGGCATTAATCCAGCTCTGCATGGATAACTAAATTCAGCAACCCGCCTAGTCTGAAAATCACATAGATCACTTCCTTCCTACTCCTCCAACAACAAATACAAATTGGCAAAAACTCCATTAAGATCTAAGCGTTGCTCTAAGGATATACAACGCCCACCACTCCACCTCTACCCAGTGGAATAGTGGAAACTAAGTCAGTCTCTCTCTACTTACCTGATGAAAGTGCCAGTAGCACTGAACATTTGTATAATGTGAATTGTCTGTATATGTTTTCTACTACAATGTGTGTTAGTAGCCTTGTCTTCTAAGGTAAGTTTCCTGATACCCTATCCCTCCTAATATACTTATTCCCTTTAACTAGTACTCTTTAACCTAACCTAAATGCATTTATTGTATCAAGGTTCCTTATTTAGAGTTCCCTGGTTTGATATTTTTTTAAAGAATTTTGTAATGAAGGTCTTGCACTCATATTTGACTTTGCCATAATCACTAACTCTTGGTTGCTGTCAGACATTCAATGAACATAAGATTTATTTAAATTATTAAATATTTAATAATTTATAGAATTTATTTACTAATTTATCAAAATTAGTAAATAAATAACATCTATTCCGTTCTCACGTACCATCTTCTTGCCTTATAACACTTCTTCTGTAATCTGTTCCATGCTTTTCAATTATGATTGAATTTTTGTAATTCAAATTCAAGTTTGACTAGAAGGCAAAATTAATACGAACATTTCTATGTAAAGTAGTACTTAGATAAGTCTCACAATCAATCGGTAAAAAACAGAAGGTACAGACACTGTACAATTTACATACTTAGCACATCATCTTTATGTGCTTATATGAGCTAAATAAGTGAACTGATTGGCCAATAGTGCAACAAGTTAAAAATCAGGGTCACAATCTAGAGATACCGTAAATGGTTTGATCTAAGTCAGTGTTTTAACAAATTCGACATCAGCTGATCGTCCAGGCTATCGATCTGACATTCAGCTGTTAATCGTAACAAAGTCTGCATTAAAGAATTTTTTTAAAAATATTTTAAAACTATAATAATCAACAGAAACATAGTTTTGGGTCCTCTGAGGCAAAATATATTAAAGTTCTTTTTTTACTTACTTACTTAACTCAATTGAACAATTTAACATTATTTATAAGCATCACATTTTACTATTGGTATCTAAATAATAATTAATTTAAAATAAAAGAAATATCATTTAAAACTCTGTCAATTTTAGAAACGAATTTAATCGTTTGATACTGAACGTCCTCTCAATAATATCTGGGAATGGTCATCCCTCTATATTTTTTACCTTCCACATCAGAGACCCAGTCAGAATTGTTTACAGCAAGTAAAATGGAACTCTGCAAGTTAGTTCACGGCTAATGGAGGACATCAGTTCGTTGTTTGGACACTCCATCTGCTTCCATGTCTCTTTTTTACAACTTTTATAGTTTCTATCGCTTGCTCATCACATCAATATTACATCAGATCTGCAGTGTATAAGATCATCTACATTTTTGCCTGAATTTAATGTCATGTTCAATGTGCATGAGGCATAAACTGCACATCTAATATTAAGCTATATTGCTGACCTTGGCACTCAAATAAATTACACTTTTGGTCTCTGTCTACTGAAGTTGAACTATGCTTGGTTACTGCTCTTCTACCTGACTTAGAAATGGCCTTTATATTGTGTCACAGTTGCATCCATGTTTATACTCACTTACTCCCGGCGCCATCAATATCTTAGTTACACCCCATCTAGACTGAAGGTCTTTAATCCATCTGAGGACAAGATGACTGAATTACTTGTTTTAAAAAATTAATTTTGATTAACTCTTTTCTTTCACCAAAGTTAACCTGATATTGGTTTTCATCCTGACATTCTGCTTGGTAATTTTTTAACAAGTCCCTTTCCAGAATGTCACAAGTATAGCTGTGTTTACTGGCTTGACGATTATCTAGTTTCTATTATGTTGTGCTGTGTACACCCATTCTGGCTTTATCCTGGATTGACATTACTAAAGTAGTGGATGTAGCCATCTGACCTTGAATCACAATAAAAAAAAGTCATCTTATTTTACCAGGTGAAATTAGGACTAAGACCCTCTCTACCACTTAACCTGGTGGCCAACGGCATAAGGGTGACTTCCTAACTACCATCAGTTGCTAAGCGGATGGGCTGTGTGCAAGGATGGATCTCTCACTGGGTCACCCATCCAAGGAACAGCCACGCTCGATCTTACTTGATACTGTTATCTTGTGATAACATAAGAATCCTCTGGTTAAGGCCACTGGCAAATGTTATAAAACGAAACGAAGTTTAATCAGAGTTGCTCGATTACGCTTTGACAAACGTGAATCATTCAAATCCCTAAGCTAAATATGTAGTGACAAACATGTAATATGTTCTTTGTCCAATTATTCTACTCATTGTAAGAATTAGTTTAACTACATTGAGTTTTTATTTTGTGTTATGTCAAAACGCATACCCCGAACAATATGTACTGCCTCATGTTTGTCTATAACTACATTGGAGCATTGTTGCATCTGCATTGTGGATTCTACACAAGATGGTACAAGTAAATAAATGGCATATTATCTTATAAGCATACCCCAATTTTTATCTAGATTGTCATTAAGATCAAAATCTGTATTTCCGTTCAAATGACCAATCTAAGTTAATTGGCAACTGAACTTCAATAGTGACTGATCACAAAATAGACTAGTGTTCTGATAACTTCTACCATTTTGCCTTGTGATAGTACAATACAGTTTTCATTCCTGCTGGTATGTACCAACTCTTCGCACATAACAGAACCCTCTCCGCAACATTGAACCTACAGATCAAGAATAATATTCCCAACCTACAATAGGCCTAACCATTCTTTTCCCAGATCTGTTAAATTATATCAGATATTATTAATAAAGAATAAATTCTAAACAATAGCATAATAAAAATGTCTATACAATTTTGAATATCGTAATATTCAATCAGAAATCACATTCGAGTAATAGAAAAGTAAATGAATCCCATAGACATATAAAAATGGATTGAAGAAGTCTTGACAAATTTGCAGATTTTCCTATTACTTAACCTAAACAGAGAAAAAAATCACTCAGCAGTAAATATTTTTAATAGCATTTATCTTTTCAAGATAGAGTAGAATAAAACACATATTTTATTTCGAATTTAAACAATACAAGACCCTTTGCTTTGAGCCTATGGAGTGCACAGTCTCACATCTATAACCCCTAGCACAACCCAACACAGCCACTGTTGTTATGTGCACAGCTTCCCTGGATTCTCCCGCCTGAGAATGCACACCAAAGGTGGGTCCCCTGTCGCCTTTATAGAGTACCAGGATGTGCGGTGTGCTGCTCAAGCTATGGCCACCCTTCAGGGCTCTTTCCTGCTCTCTTCTGACCGAGGCGCTATAAGAATTGAGTACGCCAAAAGCAAAATGTCCGAGGTTCGTTGAATACCCTTATTCATTACTAAGCAAAACCTGATTAGCCGTAATTGTTGATTTGTTACAGATTTCAAGTACTTTTAGAGTCTAAAACTTAACAGTTTCATCAGTTGTGAAACCACTTCGTTCCTCAGGCATCACTTTCTATTTTAATCTATATTCCAATGAAAAATAAATACCTAAGTCAAATTATCTCTGTACAAAAAAACTCTCAAATAACAACTAACTTATAAGATTGACTCTACAAACATAAATTTATATTACAAGTTTGCACTATATAATATGACATTTTAAAAGGGTCAAATTTAGTTTATGAATACATCCTTCGAGGATTTGTGATAGTTATGCGATTTTACTTTCTCTTTTATATCTAGTTTTAATTAAAATATAAGTGAAAGCAGTAAAAAGCATTTAGGACAACGGAGTGTCTCAACTGTTGGAACTAGTGCAATTTCCTACATTCTAAGTATTACTGAAATCTTCAATAAATCTACAATAATGAACACCATCAATAACTAACTTTCAATCTTTTAAAAAGCCCTGTTAGGTTTAACCAGAACTACGTTTATTCCTATCATGTATAAGTCAATTAAATTTAATCAAACGTACAAATTACGTACTTGAAAACCAATAAGTACCAATTAAAAATAAAACAACATAACAAAATATAGTTTTTAGTACAACAAAAATAAATGAGTCTCAAAAATTATTTTCTGAAACCTTTAAATGTGTTTAAGAATATAAAAATTTCAAATTATTTTGATATGACCTAGTTCATTCTTTCCATTCTTTTCTTCTTTCCATGCTGTCTGGTAATTATTGGTATCTGGTTTTTATTGATAAAAAACTGGTAACTTTTTTAGTTGTAACTTCTATTTCTTGCCTGCTTGTACTCATTAATTTTAATTTTTAATGAATGATTTTTTTACATTTTTCTGAAATTTATGAAGAAAAAATAATTAATTGATTTTCTAAGTAAAATAAAAATATCATAACAACTCTCTTTCTGACAAGATTCAGCTCTGAAGTATTATATGTCAGCTAATTTTTTATTATCTTCACAATGAAACATCAAAACCCTTTTCTGTCAGTCCAAGGTTACATTTTTTATAAATCAATACATCCAATCCACAATAAACAAATAAACATTATGATAATATACATCAATGGTCTTGCTCAATTTATCTGTGCACTTTTTCTTCTTCTTTGTTTATGTGTCTCATTATGCATACCCCACAAGCTCAAGCCTCAAACTGTTGTACCCCCCTCCTGGTCCCCAGGAGACTCTTGCCTAAGGCTACAATTTGTCATTAGCATTAAGCAATAAAATAAAGCAAGCTGTAGTGATAACTTTTGATGGTTACACATGCAGTAATACATTGATGGAACGATGGCTATACCTGCTACAAATAGTATCTGTGTCTTATCACGCTAATAAGTTGTCGCTGCACGTGGCTAGACTTTATAATTAGACAAACTGTAGCTGTTTAATTAAGTTTCAGTGTGCTGCATACAAGTCATCCTGATTTATGATATAATTTGTTGTCTAAGAATTTGTTAATAACTAAATAGTTTTTAATTAGCATAATACGTGTTGGTACGTATACAGTACAAGTAAACGTCACACAACACAAATTTATTACAATATAAGCACAAAATGCACAAATATATTACTATACAAGTACAAATGCACAAATATTATGGTGATCGATTTCGGTGAACCACGCTCACCTTCCTCAAACCAGAGGGATTCACAAAAGAATGGAAAATGGTGTTCAACAACTCATAGGCCTATTAATTCAGTTGTTGAACATTCCATTCTTTTGTGAATCCCTCTGGTCTGAGGAAGGTGAGCGTGGTTCACCAAAATTGATCACCATAATATTTGTGAATTTGTACTTGTATTGTGATATATTTGTGCATTTTGTGCTTATACTGTAATAAATTTGTATTGTGTAAATAACTGAATGTCTGTGGTGGTTCTTAGTAGGGAAACCTTTAAAAAAATATATAATTGTATGTTATAAGTTTATTGTCAAAGAAGACTTAAGGCATCATCCCTAAATCACGTAACAGTAAAGTCGGCCTTTTCAGACCCCTCTTCCCACGTGTAACGGACTTGTAACGCTAATACGATAATACTTAACTTCCTCAAAAAATATGTAACGCTGTCACCAACCCCTCTCATTTTTTCATGCATATTTTATTTATGATAAAGTCATTGTCTAGACTTTATTCAGTTTTTTTTCTAATGGTGGAGAATATTGTATTAACTTTACATTATTTTTATAAATCTTTTATTTTGGGGAAAAACAATCAATGTTTGTGAATTTATTCAAACAAATTGCTCTGGTTTAGTAGTTACGTACTGCTGCATGGGACCCCAAATCCTCCTCTGTAACGGTGCATAAGGCTGCATATTACCCTCATCGGTAATTTAGGGAAGGTCCCTACATAAAAAATCTCTCCTTTTATTGTGTGATGCTACTTTTGCCTTATTTTGACTATTATTGCCTACCCTATTAATCCTGTATGAGAACATTTCGACTTGCCTTTTTATCTGTCCTACTTACAAACACCTCTTATCATTTACTAATTTGTTGTACTTTAATGTTTTCTTATATCCTGGAATATCAAACATTTTGACGATACTGATTTGCTCGTAGCTCAATTCATATTTTTCTTTGATAACACATCATTTTCTCAGATCATTGTAAGTCCACTGGAGCATAGTGCCAATGGATCTTTGTCACTTTTTATTAAGTTTGAGCTAAGACTTGTGTGTTCTTATCACCTCCCCATCAAATGGCTTTTATGCAACCTTCACTAGTAGGTCCTAGGTTCCATGCACCATATACATCCCTTCACCTTATCTTTCAATAATCATAAGACATTTTGGTTAAGTTTACCCGTAAAACTATTTTGCTTTCTTTCTACTGGCAACATTAGTGTCTGTTTAACGCATATGTACTAATAAATGCCCACTTCTGGCTTAGGTCATATTGAAGGAAAATCATACCAGGGAAGCTATAAAAACCATCCTGTTGTGTGGTAATCTCTTTCTCCTGTACCAAGTTATAGAATAACGTACTTAATTGTTACAAAAACTGTCAGAATCAGATTGGATGCAGATCTAGTTGTTGGCATGTGCTGGGCATAGATGAAAACTTGATTCTGAGATGACTATGGTGTAAAGGCCAGTTTTGTTTCTATAATAGCATGACATGTATAAGAAAGTTATTTTTACCAACCTAATGTCATGATTAACTATGTATCAAATAATATCTATTCTGTGGTTTTCACTGAACTTGTATAACATATAACATTTTGATCTTGGATAACAAATATTTTCATACTTATGACACTCTTTCATTGAGAGTGTCATAAGTATATTTTTATTCGTCCCAATCAGATAAGGTGGTGTACTTTATAGGTAGCAAATTGTGTTGAATTTATAGGTTGAAACAAAAATAGTATTTTATATATATATATATAATACCACTGTATGTGTATGGGTGGGCGGGTGGGTATCCTCCCTCTCACTCACACGCGTACAATGGTATTGACCCACCCATCCACCCATACACGTACAGTGGCATTGAACCACCCGCCCACCCATACACATACAGTGGTATTGATCCGCTCCTCCCAACAGTATGAATTCCGCAAAGAAAAAAACCACTGTACATCAATATCACTGTATGTGTATGGGTGGGCGGGTGGTTCAATGCCACTGTATGTGTACGGTTGGATGGGTGGGTCAATACCTACAGTACCCACCCATCCAACCGAGAAATTTTAGGTTGCAATGGGTTAGGTTCTGTATAATAATAAGTGGATAATAATTTTTATATATATATATATATATACATATATATATATATATATAAAACTATGATTATACATTATATAAATTTGCACAAATAGTTTTATTTTTTATAGTTTTATGTGTTTATGAATTAATATATATATATCAGTTGTCAAGTGGCTGTTACTTTGGCTTTTGTCCAATTATAAGATGCTGCTGACCTAAAACTAAACTTAAATTTCATCTTAAATAAAAAGTATTGTACTTAGAATCTACAGTTTCCGGTGACAACCGCGTCAAGGTACTATCTACAATATTTACAAGATGACCAGACGTTTCGCCCATACTGTGATGTGGCATCCTCAGTGGGTCTCAGAGAAACCACTGAGGTTGCCACATCACAGTATGGGCGAAACGTCTGGTCATCTTGTAAATATTGTAGATAGTACCTTGACGCGGTTGTCACCGGAAACTGTAGATTCTAGTTATGACACCGGCCGCTTAAGCCTAAGTTCTAAGTATTGTACTTGTTTCATTAAGTTATAAAGAACAGTTTAATAATTAATGACTTTTAAAAACCAATACGGTATTCAAAAATGTAAATAGATATTAGATAGACCCCATTTATTCTTGGTATAAGTATTTTACTCATATATTTTTTTCACAAAAGTAAGCGTAACGTCAACAAGCAGGTTAACTGTATTTCCACCCATCTCCGTAAGCTAGGCAGTTGATTTAAGTTTTAGCTCATATTGACAGTTTAAATAAGTTTATCTGATATTTCAAGAGTAAGCAAATTAAGTGCATGGTGTTGATTACTACATTTCCAGTTTTCCATAGGATGTTTAAAAATCCAGTGTACAATTGCACAACTTTCCAAGTTATTTTCCACCTTTTCTTTGGTTACAATATATATTTTCAGATATCCTTTTAATAAAATGTTGCTGCTTTAGGGATCCTACCGGGGCGAAGAGAATGGATAATCTCAATTACAACTATATGCAAGCAGCCCAAGTGGGGAATGCCACCTGACAGAACACTCCTCTCGTCGAGTCAGCCAAGGTCTAGCGTGCTCACTGACGACAAACTCGGTTTTTAGTATAGTCTCATTCAGCTAAAGCAACAAGTACCGTAAATATATCTAGTTATCTCCAAGTAGACCCGTAGGTTTATTGTTGCCGATGAATGAGAGAAATATTAAAAATTTAGTTTAATCGTTAGTATGTTTCGATAAATGAATGTTAAATGATAAGTCTGTGTTTGTAGAGCTAATTGTAGATGGAGTTTTGAAAACCAAAGGTGCCCTAATGTTACGCTACATAGATTTATTACTGGAACCCATAAAAGGCTCTATAATATTTGTTTAAAATTTATTTATGAGGAATCTAAGAGGCCTGTACTATTTATAATTACGTATATTGCAATTTTGTTATGTACTATACACAAGTTAGCAATGCTGAATAAACCTTTTAGAGATAGCTCTCAGTTCGGCATCTTCTGGAGGTTAGTAAAATATTTTTTAGTAGATTTGAATTTCAAAGTTAATGAGGATGTGGAGGTTTAGGGTAATTTTTCTTGTTTATATCGTTGTTAGCTGGAACAGTCAGATTTAGTACTCTTTTGTATTGTATCTGTTGTTGGTTTAGATTGAATATGTCTTTGTATTAGTTTTGTACATCATACGACTCTAAAAAGGCATCAGCTTATAACTTACTAAAGCTGTTTAAAATAGGTTTTAAATATACAGAAAGAAAACATTGTTTAACACTTTGCGGACCACATACCGATTTGCCTTTTGGACCCTCTGATCACTACTTACATTGGTGTAAATATTGTTTATTGAAATTTTTAGAGCTTAACGTAGAATCTAACTTAATTGTGTTATTTATTATTATTATTTATCGTATATTTTCCTTATTTAAACTGTATAATGTGATAATTTGTTTGTAAATATAAAGTTAAATTGTTTTACTATTGAGATCGTAATAAGGTGTCGTATGCAAATAGATTTATTTGATACTTTTACTTAATAACAAATGTTTGAAATTATTTGCTGGTCAATGCATATTTTATTTTGTACAAATCTATAGTATTATTGTATCAATTTTAGTTAATCGCTAAGTACTATTAAAATACAGTCTGCAGAGTATGAAATATAATGAAAACACAATCGTACTTGCTTAATTAACAATGTAGCACACAAACATGGAAAGAATTTTACTTTAGGCTTTACAGTAATAAATTCTTAGTACACAGTATCACAGTTGGGAAATCTAAGCATACAATTATTTGTTAATTTTGTAGAATTGAAGTTCTTATTTTTGATTTTTTAGAACTGTAGATCTTACGAGAAAATTATCAATTAATTGTAGACTCGTTTTAATTGGAGATGCATGTAATATTATGAGGCCCATTCTACTATAGTGTGTATTCAGGTATTTGATAAACACATGACTGCCTCTGCAAAGTGTTAATGGATTGTAACAAACAGCATTTGTTTGTCTGATAAAATCTGATTTGTTATCAATTAAATACCTTAGCAACACAAATCTAAATGTATGTGATATATGACAAGACATATTTTTGTTACATTGCTATGAATTTTGATGTTTTTATGTAATAATTCTTTATAACCGTTTAATATGTGTGATTTTTAAGAGTTGCAAAGTAAATGTAGGGTTAATTCTCTGGCAAATAGTGTACTATTCTGGGTAACTATATTGTTTGGGGTTATATTATTGTTTATTTACAGTATTAATTCAATCTACTTGTATGTACAATAGGTTAGGAGCTAAATTGCATGTCTTGATACCAAAGTGTTAAAAATATTTGCTTTTTGTACCAAAGATCGGTATTCTTATTGAATTTTGTAATGCTTCTATGTTTTAAGGGCTTTTGAGTTAGTTTGAAATTTTTATATATAAAAATAGCAATAATATTATATATGTGGATATTTGAAAGTAACGGGGTCTATGCGTCTAAGCAACGCACATATCAAATAGAACTCTAGGCTCTAGCATCCCTTGACCACTTTGTAAATATTTCTCTCCGTACTTAAAAATAATATATTCTAATTTGGCAAGATGAAATCCTCTAAAGGTTTTAAGTTTGGTAGTTGTTCCAACTGTTAAAAAAAATGTCATTATTTTATGATATTAACAATTTATATCCATTTAGAGTGGTTCTCAAACTTTTTGGTATAATTTTCAAGATGGTCAGTTATATTGGAGGAAAAAAGTTAAGGCTCTAAAATCTGAATCATTTTAGACTCTTCAACGACTTACATGTGAGTTTTACCAGCAACAAAATGCTGTGAGTAGATGCATGGCTGATCCATCATGTTCATATGATCATCATATGTGAGGAAGTGCATCAAGAGTTGTGAACTTAGTACATGTGAAGATAAGCATTGGGTCTGTCATCAACATACTTAAAAGCTTACTAAGTATGGCCATCAGCCACCACCGGTCATAACCACTTGGCTGACCAGACGGCTACGCAGCCAATAGCGGTCGACGGCGTGGCTGACTTTACGGCCACAGCACTGAATGTGTTAAACAACCCGTTTCCATTATCGATTTAATAGTAAACTGTTATACATTGAATAAAATAACACAATCCTTTTTCTCAACAGGTGAATAAAGAATGTTCTAGATCAACACTACGTCAACTACATCCAACAAGTAGGCCTCTATATGTGAGAATAAGACAGTGTACGTATCAGATTGGGTTTAATTCATTACTAAGTTTAGCATCCTGTCTATCCCCTGCGCTGTAGCACACTATGAATTTCTGAGCTAAATTGACTTGAGCCCCTCTCCTCAACTCTTAAAGCCAGCTACTGTCCCTAAAGATAATAATTTCCTAGTTTGGGAACCACTATTGTAATATAAAACAGGCCAAAGGGTTGCCATACATTATGTTGGTAACATTTTCTTCTACCCTTTTATCATTATCATATTATAGTTTATAAAATTATACAAATAGATCAGTAAAAAATTATGATTTTTTCAACAACAATAATTCATGTACTATTAGTTCCCAAAATTTAAGGTGAATTGAACTATTTCATGAATATCACACTAAAAAGATTGTTGAAAAATAAATCCAACTATTTGACAGTTAGATTTTTTTGTAAGAAATTAATTATTTTTATAATATTGAAAAGAGTTGACTTTACAGATTCGTAGAATCACCCGATGTAGTTCCATCTGTGGAGCCAAAGTAAATCATTATTAATAAATATTCTCATTTAATGTCTCATGAGTTTATCATCAATTATTGTCATAAAAGTGGAGCAACAAAGTAAGATTTATAAAGTGCAACATCAGATTATTGATTTGTATATCATTCCTATTCAGTGAAATGCAGTTGTGATAATACTTTCAATAACAGTTGTCGTTATTTACTTATAAGAGGTTAAAAACTTGATACATGAAGGTTACATCTCTGTTTAAATAATTGAACAAAGAAATTTTAAAAGCTGAAACATATTTGTAAATCGCAAGCCAAACCCAACAAATCCCAACCGACAAAGATAAAAATGATTGAATTACTTACAAGTACAACCTATCAGTCTATCAATGGATGATTGATAGACTGATAGGTTGTACTTGTAATGTAGTCAATGGATCCAAACTGCATTCAGTTTTTGTGCCAATTAATTTGAATGATTCAATAGTACTAATAAGTATATTTTTACATTAACAGTTATTGGAGACTTTGATATTTTGTTGGTATGATTTGTTAACAAGAATTATCACACAATTGATAAGCTTTGTTTGGTATTTAGAGTGAAGAAGGGCGTCATAAATTGACCCAATATTTTTGTATTCTCTGGGCCTATTAATGGGATTTCATCTAATATTGTTTCTATGTAATTTATTACTTTTATGTAAAAATGTTTCCTGGAACATTGAATTAAATATATTAATTAGATAAAATTATGACCAAAACTCTGTTGGATAAAAATAAAAATACCAGTTTTTCAACTAGTATAATGAATTATAAAGACGTAAAGTAACTTTTTATTTATTGTATTACTAACCAATGATGTTTGTTTTCTTTGGACATTCCATCAACCAATGTAACTGTTTGGTTTTGTACAACATTGAATCTCATAAAGTGATAAATCAATCTACCTAAAGAGGTTTTATAGTGTCTTTCTCTAATTTATTGATTATTTTTATAGTTGGTTATTTTTTCATCTCTGTGTCCTTGCCTGTGGAACCAAGACCAATGGAATTGTTTGATCATTGTAAATAATGTGTACGTTTAATAACGCTTTGTTATTAATATTATTTAATTAGTCTTTTCAGTTATTAGTTAGTGTGTATGCGTTTATCAAATGTTTACCTCTGTGAAGCCTAAGTGACTAGTATAAAATTTCTAGATCCACCAATAGTCAGGGTTGATCCATATACTTTGTCAGTCCGAGTTATACCAAAGACCTGAAGCATGGAGCAACTTTATCTTTCCAAGCCAGAGTCAAGTTCTGAAACTTGTATTTAATGTTAACCAAATATATTATTATTGTAATGTTAGACATAGTTTATAATGCTTTGTGTGTGTAAGGTGTGATGTAACCTAGAATAGTTGTTATTAATATCACTCGGGAAGAACGAGGTGCTCTGATAAGGTTACCGAGGCCTTGCCAGACACCCGTCTCCCGAGCTCGCGGAAGAAAAATCAGGGGATTGCGCTGTTTCTACAAAGTCCACTCACTTCTTCACTTCCCTCTGTGTCACGCTAATTTGGTTAACTCTGTTGCTATTTTTAAATCTGCACAAACCTTCTGCACTACATTATTTGTACGATACACTATCGATGAATAAATAAAAAATTAACACAATACTGTTGTGATATAAAATAAAATGAATTGTTACTTTTTAAAATAAAGATTTATATATCTATGACAATCATTAAAAGTTAACGAGTGGCCGGTAGTAGTCGATAAAGCACAACATGAATGTGTCACAGCACTTTTGAAACAGCGCAGTCCAAAGGTATCTCCGTGGAATATCCGTCCATAACTGCATGACTTTGTGAGCCATGTACTATATCATCGTAGCTACTCAGCTCAATCCAGGTACAGGGGCATTACCCCTTGGGGTTGGTGAGGTCACCAAACATACATATCAGTCTAGGTTAGGAGAAATCAATGTTTCTACCCGTTTCAATGTCTATTTGTACTGTGTAAGAGGAGAGTCTTCTAAATGTGTCTTGTGCTTGAAGATCTTCACATGACGATTGTTGAAAGTTTCAACATATAACCTAGCAATAACGAGTGTCTTGTTGGGTTCTATACCGAACTGATTGTGTGAAGGTCTTCATTCAGAAACAACTCAATTATTATTGTTTATATGGAAGTATCGTTGTTGGCATAGACTGTTGTGGTAATGTTGGGGCTCATTGGCATTTGTAACATCAACTTGAGTAATTTAACCTTGAAAATTTACTATGAATAACTTTTACTCTTAACTAATTTAATTGAACAATTTTTTTTATTCCTGAGAACATTAAGAAGTATGTTTTGCTTTCAAACCAATGATATTACCATTATTATTGTTGAAAACTGATACAGTGTTATTGATGTTAAACACTGGTCAGTTTCATGTTTTATTTATTGTCGTTCCCCGAGAGTGCCTGCCTGTTACAGCTGATGAGCCTCAGACCTTGTGGGTGTCAAGGGTTGGTGCGGGCCGTGTCACTGCAGACGTGACGACACACAGCCTTCTTTCAACTGTGTCAGGCCAATCCAACGAAAACACCACTATCAAAACATATCATGATTGTGCCCCCAAGACAAGTGTAACATTCTTAAATCATTAGCAAATTATGTAATAAATATATTGATTTTAAGAATTAATGTAACGATAAGAAAGATTTGATAACAAAGTAGACATAATACGCTAGTTTCTGCTATCTTAGATTCTGTACTGTAACATCTTTGAGTGTCTGCTTTATGGAGCCTGAGTCTCTTTTATGGAACATCTTGCAATATTCGACTCAAATATTAAAAATGAATTGTACATGTGTTTAAAAAAAATAAACATAAAAAGAACTTATATGTGTTTCACTTAATGTTAATGTGATGTCTAAGTAGAAAGTAATATCATTGGATATAGAAACAAATAGATAGTCCAAAGCAATGCACTTGCTGTAGACATGTGCATGTTCTGCTATCTAACTATGTACAGTCTCAAATAAGCACTCGGGCAACTTTTTGGTGTACTATTAGCTCAATTATTATTCCCTTCAATGTGTGCTTGAGAAGGACAGAGAGAGGGATGAAAAATGATAGAGAGAGGGAGATTGCTGGTGCTACGTACGAAAACCGGACCTGCACTATTTTCACTCAACAAGAAAACCATATTGTTCCTTTAGTTATTGGTAATATATTTGAGCATATAAATAAAATGTTAACAATAATAAAATATTAGACTATGCCCACCTTAACAACACATATGACTTGTGTGTTCATTAAGGTTCATCATGACCTTAAGAACTATTCATAGAATTTCCTTGCCAATCTACAAAATGTGACAAAAATAGTCGCCATTTCAGAAATCTTACATCTCTCTTAAATTTTATTTACAAATTAGCAGACAAAATTTATTTTTGGAAGGATTACATAAATAACAACTCTACTTAACAATGTATTAAATCAAGACTATTATTAATAACTCAAACTTTGATGGGCGGCTTTTTTGGATTTGATTGAATGTGCAATACAGACCTCTAGCCTGCAACATTCCTCCTATCTTATAAGACCGTTAATGCTGTTAAGTAATGTTTCTATTTGAACACATGGGTGTCCATCAATATGGGCTGGGGGGGCTCGAGCCCCCTATGACACCCCAAGTTAACCACATGTTTGCAGATTGTACAATAAAAACATAAAAGTTAAATAATTCACATGAATGCACGAGGAGTCACGTCAGACGCTCGTCAAGGCATTCATGCATGTTATTATACTGTATACATACAGTATAATAAGTATGTGTATAACAATATATGGGCTATAATAATAATATGAAATAACAGTGAGTATGAATGTACATAATTGGAATGGCCACACCTTTACTGGAGACAGCTGTGACATTACTCATAAAGATTATTTTAATAACATTGTAAGAAAAAAGAAAATAATAATAATACTCAAATAAAAAGAGACAAGTTGTAAATTTTCATTGTTTAGAATTGAAAGCAAAAGTTAAAGAATATCTTTTTATTTGATAATAATCATTAAAAGTACCCAAACTAAAGTATGACTTAGGCAAGGCATAAAAATTAGAGTATGGAATAGTTATTTGATTGTTAATTAGTTTTATACTAAGAGCATGTCCATAAATAGCACGAAATTCTCGATATCATAAATTTAAATCCCATTGAACATCTCATAACAGCATCGAGCAAGGATGACCAGGCCATGAGTCTGTATACATAAATAGCATTCAAGATATATGAAACACTGTTGGTACAATTAAACTGGTAATCACGTTTTTCAGGGAAAGTGTCCTGACAAGGAAAGCCATAACAAATGTCCCTCTACTTTGCGAAATAAGATGGTCTCAAAAATACACGTCTATTATGATATTCGAAGAATTTCTTCTTACTCAAGGAATTTCATAATTTGGTTACATGTTACTGCCAGATATTCTTCATATTTCGAACCAGTAGTAAACAAACTCCAGTACACTGAGTGTGATTTTTCAGACGGTGTTAAGGTATATTATTAATGACCTTTAAATTTTAAAAACAACGAAAAAACAATAGGCCTAACAGCCTAAATTGGCAAAGCACATTTAGGTACAAAAATGCATAAAATCAACAACAACAAAATGCATACGGACCTGTAGATTTACGTGGAATCCGAACCACATAGCATTAGTCTGATTTTCAGTTAATTGACAAGCCTGATACTCGGATCTCTCCTCTACACAATATTCGGATACTGGCTACCACCCAACATGGACATCCCAGACTTCTCTAGTACTGTCCACTGTCGATAGCAACCACTGAGCAGACGCCATGTCGCCAAATACTTAATGCTAAAATTGGCCTTTTCAGGATCCCCCTAAGTAATGGACATAAAACGGTAATACTAAACCCCCTAAAAAATTAGGTAACGCTGTCAACAATCCACCCCCTCTATTTTTTTGCATATACAGGGTAAGGCAGAAAGGATGGATGTTTTTAGAACAGATAGTATTCTGATTCCTGTAGTAGGAGTGGGGCGACTGATGTAGTCACATGTTCAGTAGCTACAGCCATTTTGTTTAGTCAGTAACATAGACTATGCAACATTGTGTGTTTGCTTACAACAGTTATGTGCGTAATTAGTCTATCGTTGCAGTTCAGCGTGAGTTTCGTTGCCATTTAAATCGTGCAAAATATGACAGTGTACCCACTCATAAACCATTTTAAGTTGGGTTGAATCATTCATTTACGAGGAACAGTGATGAATAAAAAACAGCCAGGGGCTCCTCGCTTAGCACGCACCCCAGAAAATATGAATAGAGTTCGGCAAGCCATACTCTGTAGTCCTGGTTGATCTGCTAGGAGACATTCTGATGAACTGCACCTCAGTAATCGTTCAGTAAGGCATATTTTGCATAGTGATCTAAGATTTCATCCCTACAAAAATTGCCATGTTGCAACAATTGAATCCTAGAGATTGATGTCAAGTGGCTAAATTTTGCTCGAGAAATGGATGCTATACTTGACAAACATGACACCATCATTTTGTTTGTGACTGATGAAGCACATTTCCATCTGAATGGTTTGGTAAATCAGCAGAACTGTCGTTATTGGGCCGATGAAAATCCAAAACTAATGCATGAGAGACCATTACACAGTCCCAAGGTAACAGGTTGGTGTGCTGTGAGCAGTACAGTTGTTATTGGTCCATACTTTTTTGAAGACGACTACGGGACCACTGTAACTGTAACCTCGGAATGTTATAGGCAGATGATCACTGAATTCATCCTATTTGAACTAAGAAGAAAACGTATTTCAATCCGGCGAGGGTGGTTTCAGCAGGATAGGGTGACAGCTCACACAGAAATAATTTTAATTGAAGCAATGCAAGCTGTTTTTCGTGGTTCTGTGATTTCTTGGTTTGGTTTCACTGATTGGCCTCCTCGTTCCCAGACCTGTCCATTTGCGACTAATTTCTGTGGGTTTTCCTCAAGTCACGTGTATACCAGCATAAACAATGTACACTTGAAGAACTGAAGGAAGCAATTCATGTGGTAGTCGTTAAAATTGACACGGCAATGTTAGATAGAGTGGAAGCCAATTTCTGAGAGCGGCTTGTGAAGTGCGTTGCTCAAACGGCCGTCAACTCGCAGATGTTGTTTTCAAACATTAAATTTGTAAAATGGCAAGATAATACAAGAGTATTATTCTGTAAATAAAGAAAATTTCTACGCACAGGTATGTTTAAAAAAAAATATATATTGTCTTTTTGAAAAACATCCATCCTTTCTGTCTTACCCTGTACTTTCATGCATATTTTGATTTATGATAGTCATTGCTTCGACTTTGTTTGTTTTCTAATAAGAAGAGAATATTTTAGTAACTTTAAAATCTTTTGTTTTAGAGAAAAACAATCAAAATTTGTTAATCAATTTAAACAAACTGTTGAGGCGTTATAGTTACGTAACGCTGCTTATAGCCTCCCACCCCTCCCCCATAACAGTGAATATCACTGCCGAAACCTCCCTCCCTTCCTTCAGGTGTCACATAATTTAGGGACAAAAGGGGCGCAAATCATATTTTGATTCCTATGTTGCGAAAATCAGCTTTCTCTATTTATCCTTCAAGAGATATGTACTTTGATTGTCTGACTTACATTGACATCCCAGCAGATTTTATTGTTATTTGGAATTTTATGGTTTGGAAAATTAGTTACATAGTGGTTCTATTATGTAAGTGTGAAATAGAAAACAAAAGAACAGAAACCCGTATTATTTACTTGTATTAAGATACAGAAGTACCGTTTATTTTAGGATACAGATGTACAATCAATGGCAGTACATTCCTCGTGATATGAAAGCGATTGAGACTCAAGAAACTTTCTTAAGATTTTTACACAATAATAAAATATGATAGTATGGATTCTTCTTATATTTACAGGAAAGTAATTGAAGCTCTTTTCATTTTATATTGAAAGAATGTATGAAATTAATTTTATTTAGTCAGGAAATTCTAATATTCCTGCAAGGTATATCCCTAGTACAATAGAATAGTTCCTTCAGTAACTACTTCTAATAAAAATGTTCACTGAAAAGTCTTTTTTGAGCAAATATAATTTAACTGGTGATGTTGGGACTATTGAACCCACTCTTACACCTAACCACTGATTAAATTTAAAAAAACTCACATTTTATTATGAAAAGGAATAGGATGCTATAATGGAACTATAATATAAAATTATTAATTAAAAGTAACACATTAAAAAATAACAGTAATAAAATAGAACCAACCCATTAGCTACATAATTAATTAAAAACAAAAAAGTAAGGTACTGTTAAAACAAGCTAAAAATGAGCAATACTGTTGCGGTGACTAGTGATGTTGACTAAACAGTCAACATTACATTAGAAGCATCCTACAATGTTGTTTTAGTACTGACCCTTGCAACAACAATGTGTGAGAAACCTGTCCAATTCATCTATTAGCCCTTTTATTAATTTTCCCTCCTGGAAACCAGCTTTTAACGAAGGTACAGCAGGCAAGGCTGAAACGGGGGGGGGGGGGGACTTGGTCTCCCACGGGGGTAGGTAATTTATTTATTTATAAAACAGCTGTTATTAATTTACTAAAATCAACCCAATGTTATCCTTATGGAGCAATCTTTTAGGGGTGTTTTCTACCCCTTAGGAGTTTTTTATCAAGATGAAAATACTTTAGTTGTCCTATTTAGCCTAAAACAAACATTTGTACTAAATTTCAGCTGTGTAAGATTACGGGAAGTGGGAAAATTGGTAATGAGTGAATGAGGGCTTTCTCTTTTATATATAGAAATTAGTAATAAATTAACAATGAAATTTATGTGAGTATAAATATATGTTGGGATCTTGCTGATGGCCACGCTATGGCTCTCAGCGGCCTTGCCTGTGACTCCAATATTGACACTACCCAGCTCAATATATTGCCAGAGATTTACCAGCACGGTGATTAAGGCTTCAGACTGCAGAGTCCAAGGCTCGAATCCCCACTGAGCTGACATTCGGCACTTTACTTATTAAACACAGTTCATGAAGAAGAAGCCAATCCCATGAGGGTTTATATTTTACTGTGCAATGTTTAATGTAATCTTAGGTGTTCTTGCATACCGTATGTTTTAAATGGACTTACCTCCTCAAGTGAATCTGCTGAATTAATATATTATTCAAATTCCTTGTTCAGTTGCATACAATCTAACCTACAAAATTATTAATAATTACTATTATTACTGAAAATGAATGGTACCAGGTAACTGGCACGATGTTATGTCAGATTGTTTATAAAAACAGATGTTCAATTAATTACAGTTCTAAGGAGTGTATAGATAAAATACTTATTTTATTTAAAAAAAAGTATGGTAAAAATAATCTTCAAAAACAGCTGTTCAATTAATTACATAGCCAGATTTTATGTAAACAACCTTCAACAACTTGAGTTGTGGCTTCTGGCTTTCAGCCTCCAGCCTCTACTTAGGGGGGTGGTAACTAATAAATAAAACTAAATTATAAAAAAAATTTTTAATTGTATAACTAGCAAGGTTTACCAAAAGTCTACTAGGCACTTGGCCAGGCTATGTGCAGTAGACTAATTGGAGTGGGGGAGCCACCGAGTCAGTGTGCCATATCGTAAATAAAAATAGAAAATAAAATCATCTGAAATTTAAATTGCTGTTTACAAACTGACTTGAACTTGTTATTGTTAATAGATAAGTAATAAATAATTGTGACAATAATTTCTGATTAATAATTAAATTACACATTTAATTTTTTTAATTTATTTGTTTATAGATATATTAATTATATCATAATTTGATTTATTGATTTATAAGCAAATTAATGTTCCTATTTCCAGAGCAGACTTCCCAAAGACAGCATCGTATGTTAATTTATTTTAGTAGTAAGAGGTTTTAATTCAAATTATTTACGACCTTTCTGATAGGCCGTTATAATAATGTAAACAAACAACAAAGGAGGCGAAAATAAATTCACAGAGAGGCGCTGCAAGTGGTAACTAAGATATCAGTCACATGGTGGAGGGTTATAACAGTGGTGGATCGGAATTGCCCTCCACTGCTCCCCTCCTAGTACTATCCCCCTCACATGCAGGCCAACGGCCTCAGTAAGCCTCGCAAGTTATAATTTGCATCTTTATTAAAAATTTAATCAAAATCATTAGGATAAAGCTTGAAAAGTTTACATTTTTAATGTTTTTTGTGTGTGCAAAAAAATAGTATAGCTAAAAACTATTAAAGTTAGGAACATGCGGTTTTTTACTAAATTATTTTAAATTGTAATTCACATATTTTCTAAAAATTTAGTCAAAATCGTTAGCCATTTTTGAAAAAATTCTGTTTTTTCCCATGAAAATAAAAAAGATTAAAATTTCAAAAAAGTTAAGAGACGGTCTGGAAATATTGTCTAAATACACCTATTTACCAAATTTCACAAAAATCGATCCATCGGATTGGTCTTCAGCGAAGTGCACATACACACAGACACATACGGACAGACACCAACATTTAAGAAAAGAAAACACTTTTTTGGGTTCTAAAATGGATTTTAAGACCAACTTATAAAAAAAATGTTTGTACGATCACAATACAGTCGAACCTTGATAGTTCAACACTCAATAATTCGACAGTCCTTATAGTTCAACGCCGGTTATGGTGACACGGTGCTGCAAAACTTATGTCCTTGGTAGGTTGTGTGCGAGTCAGCCTGGTTCACATCAGTGAAATAACACCATCAAAGTAAGTAACAGTTAAAATTGCAAATATTTGGACATTTAGTTATTGTACCTTCTAAGTACTCTGATGTCCATACTTTAATAACTACTATTGTAACTCCACACCAATTTAGTAGGATATACATTGTCACAGGAATATATAGATTGTTTTTTCCCTTAAATTGTTAATGATTTGTGAACAAAATACACTACAATTTCTTTATGAAAAACATTTTTGTGTTATGTTTACTATACATTACTTATAATGTGACATTTCGATACTTTTGCACCCCCGTAGTCAACAAAGTGTCGAATATCGAGGTTTTACTGTACTTTCTCTATGCTAACACATATGGCAGAAAGTAAAAAGGGGTTCCAGAGACCCATGATCTCAGGAATTTTAAGTTTTGTCAGAAGAACACTATTTGAAGGGTGAAAATAATTCTAATGTTAAAAAAGTTCAGAAACATGTAATCATTGAAACATTTGTACTATACTGTGCTCATATATATGTTGAACATTTAAAATCTAGATAAGCAACTTGCAATATCAATGCTTTATTGATTCTCCCGATTTTGGTTCTAAATAGAGGAAAAGTAAAATAAGTATTTCATTGACATCTTAAATACGTTTACTCAAGAATATATCATACAATTTTACAATACAAGGAACATTAATTTATCATTACGTTTAAATACTTCTAATGCATTTAATTTATCTTCATTTTATAGTCTAGAGAATTGCAGTATTTATTCAAACTATTCAGATAAATGAATTAAAAACTAACTCAAAATCGTGTACAAAAAAATTAGCTATAAGCGGATAGTTTTAAAATAAAATTAGATGTACCTACAAAAGAATTTTACAAAATAAAGTAGTTCATGGCAGTGGCAGATTTAAGAGTAGGGAATTACTAAATTTGATGAGACATATTTTAGCATATCCTTTCGCTTCCAGGATCCCAAAGCCAAACTAAGAAATTTGTGATGTTTTATTAAAAAGTTATATAACAATTTTTTATACTCAAATTTTTATCATTTTTATTGTGTTTGTAATAACCTAATCTACATACTAATATAATAAAAATTATGTTTACTCATCATGGGAGGAAATTTTTTTACAATTCATCCTACAATAACAATATAAGGAAAAAATCCCACAAATTTAAATTTATATGCCAAAAACATAATTTAAAAATTAATATATATATAGAAAAATTCAATTTCAAATAAAAAAATACGATGCTGTGAGCTGCTGACTGAGACTGTCTTTTAATCAATGTTCATTGTTGCTTGCACGCTGTGATTGGCTATATAAAGTTCTTTTAACATACTAATCTGATAAAACAGTTCTTTCTGAACATCATAATATAAACATATTTCAAGTTGATAACATGATATATTTTTATAATTTTTTTTCTAAACATCCGAAAAGTCAGACGCAGGATAAATTAGGAAATACTTCTGACGTCCAAAAATTTGGACGTCAGATAAATTAGGAGATACTTCTGACGTCCAAAAAATCCGACGCTGGAAATGAAAGGGATATACAAATCATATTTTTTTAGGCATTTAGAGCTTCACAGAAACCTTTCTCTTAGAATATGAACTCATAGATCTGCCACTGAGTGAAGGGAAATCAAATATGAATTTACTGCATACAATTGCAGTGTGTTGAATGCAGTTCAAACAGAAGCTTCTAGAAAGTGGAAAAGAAGAGAAAATTCCTTGATAAATAATGGCACAATTTAAGACAGTAAATTCTCAGTTTACCGTGACTTAATATAGAAAAAACAACATTTGTAATTTGGTAAACTAGCTAAGACACTTTAAATGTCTTGGTGATGGTTAAAGTTTATAAACTTTATACGTTTAAAATATTTTATACAACTTAAGAATATATGTCGCTACCGTCTTTTGTTTTGCTGAGTGCAATATGCTGCTGCATAATCAATTGCCAGCCTCTATTGAGTAGATGAGGGAAATGTCCATTAGTCCCATACTCTGTATTACGAAGGCCAGACTAGATCTTCGATCCAGGGCACGTATGTGGACACCCGAGTGTAGATGGCAGGGAGACCAGTGCCGCAAAGTTTGCCAAAGGAAGTGATGCCAACTATCTCAAACATACATTTACTATGTTCAGTTTGGACTTGTAGAGGCCCTCCAGAATCCCCCTATAAACGACAAAACAAGTTTTTAGTTACAACTCTGTTAGTAAAATGTCTCCATTTAACTGCTTCTGGAAAAAAAGAATAATTGTAAATGTGTTTTACAATGCAGTCAACGAGTAAACTGTAAGTAAAGATTGATTGATATAATAAGTTAATAAATTGTGTGGATTGGTCTCAAACTGAGAGAAAAAAACAGAGGTCACTTTCTTATGGTCATAGTGAATGCCTTAGTAGCCGTTATATAGAGATTACAACTAATTAAATCAAAATCTTTATTCGTCAATAAGTACAGTATTGTACAATAAGCTTCGTCAAACAAAAATTAGAACTAGGAGTTCTAAATTCTAAAAAACTAACTATACACATGTATACAGACTAAATTAAACTTTTAAAAGATATGCTAAAAATTTAACTAAAACAGTGCTAGTTATATTTAAATACAATGGTCAATTAAATATTAAAATAAGTTGCTATTAAAGTGCTATAACTAATTACTACAACTTAAAGTAAAAAAATTATTAATAATACAATCAAACAATAACTTCCTATATATAGCTTACTCAAAGTCACTTTCTAATATATTTGTTTCTAAAAAATCGTCTATAGGAGAAAAGGCCATACTTTTGAACCATCCTGATAAGACAAGACGAAATGATGTTTGGTCAAGATTTCTAATATTAAATGAGATTTTGTTAAAGAAAAGTATTGATGTTTACACTAAGGTGTAGAGTTGGCTTTTCTATGACATTTTTCATTCGGTTATTATAATTATGGACATATGACTTCATTTCTAATTTAGATAGATTTCCTTTCACATACATTATATTTGCTTGTATGTACAAAGAAGGAAGTGTTAAGATTCTATACATTTTAAAATATGTACATCTGTATACATCTGCAGTAATAATTACTTTGTTTATCCCTATGGATTTGGGGGAGTAAAGGAGGGACTGACAAGGTTACTGCTGGCGCTGTTATTGCATGATATACTGGAGAAATAACTTATCGACACGCTAACTTGACACACATTTAGGGGGGAGTGTACACATGAGGGAATTAGTGTAGTGGAGATGAGTATGGATGCGGTGATGAGCCAGCTAAAAAATGACTCTTCAGTGGCATTCTCTCATACTATTTCTGCAGACTTCGAGGACCCACGACATATGAGTGCCGGAGTGGCAGTCATATTCAGGAAAATATTCGGAAAACCTCAGCTCCCAGATTACATAGATAATAATCTAACCTACCAAAGAGTTCCAAATGGAGCATCTGTATACAGTCTGGTCACAAAATCAAGATATTTTGGAAAACCTTCTAAAGACAGTTACGGCACAGCTTTTACACAATTTAAACTGATTTTAAATCTAGAGGTCTTAAAACCCTCATTTATTCAGCGATGGGATGCGTAAGGGACTAGATACAACTTAAGCACTTTGCAGAAAGAATATCTGCATTCAGCCGTGACACAGGAGCCAAAGTCTACATAGTGACCTATCACCAACAGTCCTTTCGAGCTTTATGGAATGGACTTTCCCACCAGGAGTTTGTGGCTGAACTAAAACAAGCCTTAAAGGATTATGGAGAAGTTGATGAAGCATCTCAATCTGTATCTGAAAGTCACATAGAGGAAGCGATACAGCCAGACGCTACAGGTGAACCAAGCCCTAGGCTTTCTCCTAAGTTCACCTTGTCACACTCCACACACCTTGACACAAAACAAACTCCACAACATACACCATCACACAACACACAACTTGACAAAACACAATCCCCATACCATACATTATCATATAGTACAGTCCTTAACGTAACACCATCACATAACACAAATCTTGTCAAAACACAAGAAAATCATATAAACCAACATTGTTCCACACCTACATCATGTGAACCACTCACTTCACCTTTAAACTTTTTGTCAAAAAAGGAGCCAATACCGCCTTAAACACTCAAAATTTAAAATGCAATCCCACTGTAAAGATTTTTCACCAAAATATTCATAAATTACAAGTAGAACCTCTAGACATAGTTCTAGAGGAACTAAATCCTCATATAATCATTCTAACTGAGCATCATATGAAGGAAGTTGAAATTGAACGCCTTAACATAAACAACTATATAGTTTCAAGTAGTTTTTCTAGAGAACTCCACGAACAAGGTGGGGTGATGATCTTGAACAAGGAAGAGTTAATAGGAAAGCGAGTGGTGGTGCCAGAAGCTTTAGTGGTCGAGTTGTTAGTAGAAAATCTATTTGAATTCTGTGCAACATTATATGTATTACCAAATTTTAAATTTATAGTGGTTGGTTTATATCGCACACCAGACTCTGACTCTGAAGTTTTTATAGATAAGTTAAATACATTAATTGATTACTTAGACAAAAAATGTGATAAGATAATTTGGGCTGGTGACATTAACATAAATGTTTTAAAAAAAATATAAAGATCATGATATGTTAAAAAATCTTTTACAAAGGCATGACATGAGGTACCTCATTAAATTTCCAACTAGAGTCACAGAGAGATCAGAAACGGCTATAGACAACTTTTTAACCCTCTGTTACACGCACCACGGACTCACAGTCCGCAAAAAGCTGTATTTCTAAATATTGTTCCGCAGTGGCGTCCCAGTCCCCACTCCGGTCATCTACCCTCCCCCCTCTACACTCTAGAGAGGGAGGCAGTGTTGTTTTGACCTTGGCGGCCACCACTCTTGTAAAAGCTTTGTAAAAATGCCCACTCCTCACCCTTTTGTTTTCTCTACAGAATGATTTCACCAAATATTAATTTAGAATTTGGAAGTGGCTTTTGGTGGTTTGACTGAAGGTTTTTAACCCACCCATACACGTACGGTAGTACTAACCCACCCGCCCGCCCATACACGTACGATGGTACTAACCCACCAGCCCACCCAAACACGTACGGTGGTACGGTTTTCCTGTCAGTTGTTTGTTTGTGAAAGCCGTGGACTGTCACTCCGCGCACGTGTATTGTCTAACCTGATGTTCGGATTGTAAGCCCGCGCGCGCGTGTTAATGTTGCAAGTATTTAAGTTTTGTTTTGATGATTAATTAGTGTTTTACTGTTATTAAACATGGATGAGGGGCAAATTGACTCGGTCCTTGATGAAGTGCTTGATGAACTTGGAGGATCTGATGATAGTAATGTGGATGAAGTAGAGGAAAGTGACCACAACACGGATACTGAACAATCAGATATTGACAATGAAATGGAGTATGATCCTGTTCTTCCGGGGATTGGAATATTGCCTGATCTTTCTCCAGCCCAAGAAATGGTAATTGCAAGAGCTGAAACTTGTCAAAAAGAATTATTATCAAATATTCCACCTACAGAGGAGATGAAACTTAGGAATAATACAGCTGCATCTGATCACAATGAAATAACGAATCTTCCTCCTACACCAGCTGATCTTCCCCTACCGACCAAATGGATGTTGCAAGTGATACAGCAGAACCTGTCCAACAAGAAATATACGACGACTACCTAGATGACGTTCCTCTGGAAATTCGACCATTACTGGATTCGCTTAACCTGTTAACGAGTGAAGCAAAATGATCCCAAACGAGTACGGACGTCTTTGGACGTCTGTGCCCAAATGAGTATGGTCGTCTTTAGACGTCCCTAATATTTATTTTAAATTTCAGCTATAATTAAATGTCGATGTAAGTGTATGAACTTCCATATGATACCCGCATCCTATTGGCCACCAATGGGACTACAGCTGTACTTTAGTCAGCTGATAGATGACGCTTCAATGCCAGCTGTAGTGTTTCCCTCGCATTTTCGTTGAGCGCCAAATCTGTTTCTCCTCGTGTCTAACCTTACTGCGTTCTGCTATATTTACGTTTCGTTCATCTATAGTAGGCCTAATTACATTTGGTATTTTGCCAGTGTGATATTTTGTTTATTGTATTTTGTTACAAAGTAGTTGTATTTAGTTAGTTATTTTCAGCGTTGTACAGTAAAATAGGCCTGTATATTTTCTTTTCCGTGTTGTATTGTAAATAAGTTAAAAAGTTTGTCAGTGTTGTACAGTAATTAGTTAATTTTATTCATCAGTGACTTATTTATTACAATGGACTCTAACAAGCGATATTTAGATCGAAGTGATGATGTTGCACGCCCGGTGAGTGGTGACAAACAGGCGCTCCGTCTGTCTGGCCGCCATTTCATGTGACCACTCCCAATGAGAGAGGGTGGAGCCAAAAGAAAACAACGGAAGTGTTTTGTATGCACTCATACTATACGGAGGGCTTCACAGCGCAAAGACACGGCCTATGAGTGCTCCAAATGTGAAGTGGCACTTTGCATTTACCCATGTTTCGAACAATTTCACACAATGGAAAAATTTTAATTTTGCTAATTATAATCACAGTTTCCACCATTTTGATTTGTAAATATTACCATATTGTATCTTAAATTACTATTTTTAATAAAGTATAACAGTTTATTAATAATTTTAGAATTTTTTTTTCGTACTCCCTGGGGTCACTCTAATGGTAAATGCTGCACTCACTAACAGTATGGAAATATGGACGTCTTAAGACGTCCGCACTCCTCAACAGGTTAAAACTCAAGAGATGGACACAGCAGCACCCTCCCAACAAGCAGCTGAACCTCCTCAACAAGATCAACAACAACCACGTGAGTTAGCCTATGCCAATACTAATGAACTATATAAAGCTAACGATGGAACTGTGTGGAGGCATACTCCAAAGTGTCGTGGTCCAGCTCGGGCCCGACGCTGTGATTTGCTTTGTAATCTCACTGGTGTCACAAATCAGGCGAGAAATGCTGATTCACCTTTGAAAGCATTGACACTGTTTTTCCCTGATGAAATATTAGAGGAGATACTACAGTTTACAAATAACTATATAGAAACTATAAAGGGAAATTATACTAGGAAAAGGGATGCAGCTAATGTTACACTAGCTGAACTGAAGGCACGTCTGGGCTTGCTCATCCTTGGAGGAGTTATGAAAATGTCCCACACTGACCTGAAAGACTTGTGGAAAACAGATGGAACAGGAGTAGAGTTTTTCATATTAACCATGGGAATAAATAGATTCAGATTTATACTAAGAAATTTGAAATTTGACGACTTTAGAACCAGAAATGAAAGGTGGTAATTTCCACTTTAAACCACTGTGGTAATTTCCACAGTAAAAACCACTGACAAACTAGCTGCTGTCAGATATTTGGTTGACCATTTCAATAACAGTTGTAAAAAGTATTATTGTCTATCTGATCAGGTGATTATTGATGAAATGCTTGAGGCATTCATAGGAAGGTGCAGTTTTCGCCAATACATCCCAAGTAAGCCCGCTAAGTATGGGTTGAAAATCTTTGCATTGTGTGAGACGCTAAAATGTTTTACACTAATAACATTGAAATATATTGTGGAAAACAACGTGATGGCCCTTATGCACAAGGCAATGATGCATTTAGTATTGTCTCTTGACTGATTGTACTAAATGCATACAATCCCCCCCATAAATTTGTTTAGGATTGGACTGTCAATATACGTGTATGGGTGGGCGGGTGAGTCACTGCACCTGCCTGTCCATGCGCCAGTTATCCTTTTTTAAATCGAGTAAGATCCCGTCTATTCCACATTTAGAATTAAAAAAAGGGTTTGTTTTTTATGTGACACTCTAAGAGACACTCTATGTCTATGTGACACTCTAAGAGAATATTTGATACTTTTTTTTGTTAAAATGTTTTACAATCCCCTCAAAAATGTGAAAATTTGGAGGAGTTGATGGGATAGGTGCACTCTTCCTTTGTTTGGTTTTGAAATGGAGATATTCGAGGAGTGTATGAATTGTTGAGACATCGAGTTGACTTTCAATATCGTGTGCCTCTTCGTCTCTCCGCTAGATTGCTCACACGTCGCCCATCTGGGAGAAACAACCCTCTATCGAGTTGATGGGGTAGGTGCACTCCTCCTTTGTTTGGTTTTGAAATGGAGATATTCGAGGAGTGTATGAATTGTTGAGACATCGAGTTGACTTTCAATATCGTGTGCCTCTTTGTCTCTCCGCTAGATTGCTCACACGTCGCCCATCTGGGAGAAACAACCTTCTATCGAGTTGATGGGGTAGGTGCACTCCTCCTTTGTTTGGTTTTGAAATGGAGATATTCGAGGAGTGTATGAATTGTTAAGACATCGAGTTAGTGTTTGGTTGGTGTATGGGCTGCACTAACTTACTTATACCTGTAAGTTAGTGCAGCCCATATCAAACAGTGGAAGAAATGTAACATGTGATAATTGGTTCACATCCATACCTACCGTTGGCACAAGACCTAATGCACAATGAAAGGCTAACCCTAGTTGGAACAATCAGAAGCAACAGGAAAGGGATTCCTACTTTTATGAAGCATTCTAAAGACCGTCCAGTGGGTTCAACCATATTTGCCTATAAAGACAATTTGATTCTTCTTTCATTCAAATCTAAAAAAAAACAAAACTGTGCTAGCACTTTCCACACTCCATCCCGAAGATTGTGAAGTTCAAGAGATTCCTGTTAATGATGTACATAAGCCTGAAATCATACTCATACATTACAACGCAACAAAGTCAGGTGTTGATAAAGTAGACGAGATGAAGGCAGCATATTCAGTAGCCAGAATCACAAGAAGATGGAAATTAGTAATTTTTTTTTCATTACTGAACACTGGGGTAGTAAATGCTTATGTTGTGTGCAAAGGGAACACTGATGGAGACTTGAAGAGAAACAAATTTTTGAAAGTAATAGCCAAGGGACTATTAGAAGATTTCTTACGATCAAGATTGTACCAAGAAAATCTTCCAACATCAATAAGGTTCTGCCTGTGTGAGCTTCTAGGAGTTGAAAGGGAACAGCCAGCACAACCAAGACCATTAGCAGAAGGAGCTCGAGGGAGGTGCTACTTCTGTGACAGAAAAAAAAAACAGGCCAACCAAATATATGTGCAGTAATTGCAAAAAGTACATATGTTTGGAGCATGTGGTATCATATGTGTGTGGTGACTGCAATAGGCAAGTTCAATTCATTGAACATGAACATAATTCTGATTCAGAGTGAATGCTAAAAAAAATTCGTAATTAGTGAATATCTCATTAGTCTGTAATCATGTGTGTTATTTTGGGTTCTATATAGTAGTAATGTTGTGTAGTTAAGGCCATTAATAAGTTTACCTTTCAATATGAAACAGATTTTGTATATTTAATTGTTTGTTTAGTTTCACAATAATAACAAGTTTTGCTAACAAACAAATTTTTATTTCGATTCCTTGATAACAGATTAAATTAGAATATTTTTTGTACGTTTGTGTATACATTTCACATGTTATAAATATAAATACAATGAATATATACCTAATGCCTGTCAAAAGTGGTGTTTAAAGTGAAATATCAATAATGTGGACTGTCAGTCCGCGCGCGTGTACTGGCGTAACACGCAGGGGCACATGTACTGGAGGGTTAATGTAAAATAAATCATTTTTTGTAGAGTCGGTGACTGGAGTAATTACTCTGTTGTCAGACCATGATGGTCAACTTTTAGAAATAAAAATTCCATAAAAACTGCCCCATTCAAATAATTCATTTTATGAATATTCTCGTAGCTTTTCAAACCATAATATAGCACTTTTTTCAAAATATTTAGGGAAAGAAACTTAGCAAGAAGTATATTTTGCACAAGTTGAACAAAAATATACAATCTTCCAAAAAATTTTTAAATTTTATTTTGAACAAGCTTTCCCAAAAAGGAGAATAAAAAAAACTTGGAAAAAGCATGCTTGGATTTCAAACCAACTGCGGGAGGAAAAAAGTGAACTGATAAAACAAAATAAATTTTTAAGATTAAACAAAAATCCAGAGCATTTTTCTAATCTAAAAACCAAGTCACTAAATTAAAAAAAACACATAAAACATACAAAACGAGAATTCTTTGAGGAAAAGATTAATAATTCAAGTAATATCCCAAAAACTGTATGGAACATTATAAATTCAGAAGTTTGAAACAAGGTACTAAAAAGACCAAAAAATATTAATATTGAAGAAAATGGTCAGGTCTATAGTAATCCTCAAGTTGTGAGTAATATTTTTAACAATTATTTTATCAATATTATAAAAGATACAAACGAGAATAGCATTGATCACATGCAGCCAGAAGACATGCAATAAATAGAAAATTTTATTTGAGAGAAGTAGAAAAAAAGATATTGAGAAAATAGTCAGATTTTTAAAGAATAAATGCTCATATGGGCTTGATGAGATACCAGTTACTGTTATAAAAGGCGTTAATCAGCAAATTAGTCAAATCCTGTGTCATTTAATAAATTCCTCCTTTATATCTGGTTATTACCCAAGTGAACTCAAAATTTCAAAAATCATTCCCATACATAAAAAAAATGAAACAAATAAGGCAAAAAATTATCGTCCAGTAGCTTTACTATCCTCAATCTCAAAAGTATATGAAAAACTTTTTTCAAACCAGCTGCAATCGTTTTTAGAAAATAACAACCTGCTTGACAACAATCAACATGGATTCCGCAGAGGTGATTTTTGCATCAGTTGACAGTGCACAGATTGACATCTGTGATTAGTGCAGCAGTTGACTTTATTGAAGCAATCATAGATTCAATTGATGAAAATAATATTACCACAGGAATCTTTATGGACTTGTCAAAAGCATTTGACAGTGTAAATCATTCCCTAATGATAGTAAAACTAGAAAAGTTAGGGGAAGCAAAACATTCATTGAAATGGTTTGAGTCATATCTAACAAGTCGAACACAGTATGTTGAAATAACCCATTTATTGAAAGAAAACACAATCCTTAAAATTCCCTCGAATGTTCAATATACAAAATTTGGAGTCCCCCAGGGATCCATATTGGGCCCTTTGCTTTTTATATGTTATTTAAATAACTTGGCAGATATAAATATCCCTAAAAATAGCATCTGTATGTATGCAGATGACTCTAATCTGAAAGTATCAGCAAAAACAT
>JAQJVL010005545.1:0-34652 GCA_035578905.1 Stictocephala bisonia | reverse complement strand
AGAACGACTCCCCTCTGCTGCTGGAACCCCTACATGCGTTAAATGTAACCCGCATCTCGCTTACCATCCGGCCCAATTATACTTAGTGAGGTCTGCTACTACAGCTGGTTCAAACTGCATTACATTTACATGGGACTACACTAGCGCTCCACATTGGGTCACAAAAACAGCTTATATTTTGAGACACAACATTTAACATTGGACGTAAAATCTGACTGTGTGCTTATAGAATCAATGGTTCTTCTTATCCTCACTAAGTGTAACGCCTCATTTTGTCACAATTGGACATCATTTTAATTAATCCAACATTTTTGCATGATGGCTACAGAATGAAAACTCCAATATACCAACCTTAACTATACAACATTATAACTCTAAATTATTACAACAACAACAAAAATTAACGTAAACAAGCTGTCAGATTACAATACAAATAAACTTCTTCTTATAATAGGAATAAAACATTTTTGCATCGCATAAATTAAACTGTACAGATTATTATAAACTTACATTAAATATCTAAAAAGTACTCCACGTGGTTGACACATTTCTGTAGAAACACAGCGGTATCAGTAAACATATTGGTTACGGTTTGGCTAAAATTAATCAGCTACAAAGCTTTGAACAATAGAAAATTATAATTTCATACGGTTTTACAACTCGGCAATAAAAAACGTTCTAGATGATCTAACGTCACAATAAGGTAGATAATAAGCAATACTACTAAGAGAAAAAGGACTATCATTGCCGTAGTATGCTAAAAAAGAACAATTAAAACTTTATAAATAAATGAAATAAAAGCTATCTATAAACACATTTGATAATTATTTAGGAAAACTACTCCGCAATGTTGTATTGGAATAGTCTAATGGACAAGTGTGATTAATCTTCTTCAAATGTAGATATCGTAATTATTAATTTTGACTTATTTCCAACTTGTCTCTGTCTTGATTGGGTAAAAAACTCCATATTAACAATCAGTATTCTAATTAATCAGGCATACTTCTATCGATAAATATATTTTTAAAATTGCATCATAATATCTAAATGGTAGTTCCTTTCATAAACCCTAAACGCTTATAAGAATCAGTCACTTACAACAATGTCAAGTTCAACCTCGTCAGATCAGCCATTGCTTAGAAAAAGTTGTTTTATAGAATCTACAAGAACCTTTTTTCCAATGAAAGAAAAATTTTGAAACTTTAATATAGTATTTTCAATATCATAAACAATTATGTATTAAATTTTCATCAAGATATATGAACGGGTATTTAGTCAGCGATTTTCAAAAGTCAAGATTTGTTTGGAATTAGTGAAAAGTCTTGTACTTTTTTCGTTCTGTACGAAGTATAAATATGAACAAAAATACAACAAATTTTTTGTTGACACCTATCAACGCAAAATAAAACAATGAAAATATTGGTACAGGTCCCATTACCATAGCTTTGTTGGTTTAATTTTTGTATAACTCCCAACGGATAGTAATAATTTACATCATCACCTTGAATCGAAAATCACGCCCAGTTCTTTGATTTTATTTACCAAAATCAGTGAAGTGTATATTAATTTAGTTAGAGGTTGGGATCAAGATCTCCCAATAAGTAATAGAAAAATGTTTATTAACATTAAGATTTAGTCTGTTATAATAACACCATGTGCAAAGCTGGCAGCCGACCTCTTCAAAAGTTGATTAGAGCAACAAAGAAAAAGTAAACAGAGGTCGCATCCATGTTGCACTAAATATGTGTCGAGTAGTTATTTCTCCATTTTGCCATGCAATGATAGAGCCGGCACCTTGTCAGTTCGTCCTTTATTACCCTCATCTCCATGAATGGGGAATCCGCATTCAAACGATGGCACGATGAAGTGTTGGCGCAGTGCTTCATTGCTGTCGGAAACAGAGTGACCATCGCCTGGTAACAGGCAGCCCGCGCCACATCCAAAACATTTAAAATTATTTTCATCATTTAATATTTTTTTTAAGTTCTATAAGCGTTGACAACGTGATCTCCAATTTGCTAGTGAGAAATAGAATCGATAGAAACAAACCACATTTAAAAATACATTTTCAGTGCAAAAATAACAACACATACGAAAAGAATTAATAACGTAGTAACGATTTATTACTTCATCATGAAATTTCAGTATTCTACACCTAATAGCACAAGTTGTAATTAAATGGTATATTATTATCATTTAATGATATTACGTAATGATTAAGAAGATAATGCAATAATTAGGAACATACTGGGTGGGTTTATACTGACTGGAAAAGTACCCCCCCCCCGCCCGTGGTATACGACCCGGAAAAGTACCCCCACAAGGTTTGTTGAGCGGACTTTATCAGAAATATTGAAGGCGTTTGCATTTTGTGTTTGATGCTTCGGCACAGGGAATATACATTCTATCTGTTCTATTCTGTGTGTGTTGGTGTATTATGAATTTTAAATAACCTGAACGTTAGTTACTATTTAGGAAACAACTTTTTTTTTTTTTAAGTCCTAATCAGCTAAGTATTCAATTTACTATCATTCGATGACGATAATGGTTGTCTACCTTATGCAAATTAATTAAGTAAATTAGCCCAAGGCTGAGTTGTTTAATTAATTTTAAGTATTTAAATAAAAATGTATTTATGGCAATATAGTAAGTTAATACTAATTAACTTAAATTGAGACTAAATTTGAAAAATATATGAAATTGAAACTATCAAACTAATTATACTGTGGTAATATAAAGCTTTTGGAATGCTTGGCTTGCTATTAAATGATAGGCCTAATGAAATTAGACGTAACGTCAAAATTATACGGGTAATAAATAATCCAATTTCGTTATAAACCATTCCCTATTAAATTCCAATTCTAATATCGAACTGATAAATCTAATTAATTTAATGCTATATAATTGTATTACACTTATTGCTCTATTTAATGGTTTACAATAAATATACGACGAAGGTTTTTATTGTGTCTGAAAACTTAAAGAAATGTTGACATAAATTGTTCTTATCAGAAGCGAATCTTATAAAACGGACACTGTATCTTTTTCTCGATGATAGGTACTATCATTATGGATTTAAATTGGTCAGTTTATCTTCACGCCATCGGCAAACAACACTAATTTACAGACAGTGCGAAACATCGTTAGTAAAAATCGGAGGAAAAAAATTGGAGGCTTGTGGTACACCAGAAAGGATTATTATATAATCACAAACTGAAACAAATTTAGATCGATTTTTCAGATATGATACAATCAAACGGCAAGATTCAACAAATATTCCTAAACCAAACAATTGTTGTACTAAACGGTCATGGCTCGCCTTATATTTACCAAGCTAAATTGTAGCTAGTGAAGATTTAGTAGTCCTATGTTGTGGCAGTCTATCAGCTATTTTCCAGCTGTAATAGAGTAAGTTCTCGATGGTTGGTCCGTGAGAGACAAACTGTCGTACGTTGGCAACAGGCTAAAGAGCAATTTGAAACCAGGCAAATAGGAAAGTATACATGTGACCCTGTAGCGGCTGGGGGTGGCGCCGGCAATCACACCCACTGTCTCCGGTCCTTCCACCCACCCCTAGCCTTCACTGCTATATGAGTCAACAGCCTTTACTGTGTAATGTCCTGGCTGTCATCCTGTCGGAAATGCAAGCACGGCGTCTGAATTCTCTAATTAGTCATTTCCCGGCTGAGGCGATTATTATTGGGATACATCGTCGGTCTCAAATACTGGAATATGTTCTCTACGTATGTTGTTCTTAGAATAATTGACGTTGAAATTCAACTAAAAGCTTTAAGAATCAATTTTCTAAGAAAACGTGTAATGTTTACAGTCTGAAGAAAGGCCCTGTTTCTGAAATTTTATAACTTTTTTTCTGACAGGTTCTAAATTCTACCATCAAAACCTGGTTAGAAAAAAGTGTGCCTGGGTAGCAGAGAAAGTTCTTCCAGGCGCCTAAATGATGGACTACCACAAGGCTCTGTTCTTGCTCCTCTTTTATTCAATGTATACTGCAGAATTTCACGCCATGCAGTCTAGAAAATTCATATATGCAGAAGATGTTGCTTTCGCAACTCAACACAAAGGTATATCAAGAACAGAGAAAACACTTACACTTTATATAATCAACCTCAATATTTATTTTTTAGAATCTAGAAGCTACAAATCAATCCTACAAAGACATAAGTAACCTGCTTTGACTTGGGCAATAGACTACCTAACCAAGGTTAAATATCTTGTTGCCTAAACAAATAAATGCAATTTATCATTATGTATTATTTCAATCTAATTTATTTCCACATATTGTTGTAATATTGCCTTCCATAGACCTTCTGGCTGCAAGCTCTTCATAGATTTGATAGCGTACTTACTTCCATCAAAAGACTTTCTCTACAGGGTTATGTCAACAAATACTAGTCATTTGTGATTCATTGTTGGAAAAGACTCCAAGTAAAACCAAAGAATCTTGAAAATGTTTCTCTTGGCTGACATTACAACATTAAAAAGGCTACGTTTTATAATAGTACAAATAACAGCCATAGAAAGAAGCTAAAAAAGACCTACTCCTTTGAAATTGCTCATTAAGTCATTACATAATCAAAATGCCTAACCTTTTACAGGTCAGTGTATAAAATCAACAGTTATAGTCCACAGCTACAGATAGAAAGACACTAAACAGTTCAAAGTGGCATTACTTTGAACTGTTTAAAGTCTTTCAAAATCCTCTATAGACTTTTGATGTCGTTTACATTAATTCAACATGAAATCTTAAGAAGTATAGTTACAGGGGTTTAGAAATAAATGCCGGCTATAGTCCATGATTGAAGAAGTATTTTGTTACCATGTTGTTACTATTGTTTACCTTTTCCTTCGTCTTGTTTATTGTTGTTTACACCCCCCCCCCCCCCCGACAGGAGTAGATTAATCCCAATATAGGCGTTTTATTTCTAGTGAAAATCCGAATTGGGTATAATTAGGTACGTACGAAAGGTGTCATTTAATGGTGTGCAATAATGGTCACATTGTTCCTTTTTAGGAGTTGAATTGACATAACTTTGTCAATTTCGTCTAGAAGTGGTACTAGAACTAACGAATGGACCAAAATATATTTGCTTTTATTTACCAGATAAGAGAAGCTGATTTCACGATGAACGTTGATTTTTCCTTGATCATTTATCTAATAATTTTACATAAACACCAAACGTCGATGAATATGGATTGCAAATGACATTGATCAAATGAAGAAATGTAGTCTTCATTACAAACCGAGACTGACTTTAACCTAGAAAGTGTCATAATTAACAACACAAAGCCAAATAATCAGCCAGGAGCTATCAGCTGATCCTTTTCATCATCTGTTTCACTCTGAATGGGATCGAACCTGCTACCTCTGGGCTGTAATCATCTACCTACCGATCAATCAAGCGGAAATAATGGAGTCCTGTTTTCTAGGTTATGTCCCCGGGTTCAAAAATGGCTCCCAAAATACATTGTGCTGCTATTTCCCAAATATATCCTTATTATATTGATTCAATGTTAATGTATGTGATACGAAGGAAATTTTCGTTGTTGTTAACACGGCTTTTTGTGGATAAATCCGATTCCTGTCGAAGAATCAAAGCCAAAAACGAAATCTCACTCTTATAAACTAGCACAGTAGCCGTCCTTCGTACGGGGTTTACGTTTATTTATGTTGTGCTTATTGCGTTCATTAATACAAAACATGTACCTGGCATTAAACACAAAAATACTGTTCAAACTCCAGTAGTTTACAATTCCAGCTGATAAGTGGCAAATAACTTACCTACTATTTAGGTGAATGCTTCCAAGCGATTGGTAGATTTAGTTACAAGTATTTTATGGAATAATCAAACCTGGTGATTTGGCCCATGTGACGTTACAATCAACTGCGCAGCCTTATCGTGAGACCTACCGTATTTTCTAGTTACCCTGGATATGGTCAGGTTTGATGTAAGTTGTTTATTTATTCCAACAGCTGATTATTGAAACTATTATAAACAATTAATTGTCAAATTGGCATTGCCATAGGGGTTGCATTGATATTTCTTAGAACTCCTGGTGTGGTTTCCTGATGGAATTTCAAAATGAAGATAGTCCTATGTGTTAACCAAAGACCCTAAGAATGTCCATGCAAAATTTCTGATGAATGGGTTCAGTAGTTTTTGCGTGATTGAGTAACACACACACACACACACACAGACACCATTAGATTATCTTAGATAAAAACAATAGTTATATTAGATAAGATGCAGGGCATTAGAGGAGACTTAGGTAACGTTAGTAAACTGTAAATTAAGTTATGATGACGCATCCAAATTGTGCAATATTCATATTGCAGTTATTCGATAACCCAAGACAGTGATATATTATCAGCATGATAGATTCGCAACGAACCTCCCGTCAGTTTTGTAGGTTATTGATAATTACTTAACCTTAGATCTGTGGAGGAGGGCACATGTCTTCTGAACTTTAATGAAATAATGATTTTTAATCAAATTCATATTCTAACGTGTGTGTACTTATCCACAGATGTAAAGTTAAACTTGTTTACCTTGAAAACATCTCAACCGTTAAAATTTCAATCAACATACCACAATATTTATATATTGTTTTAAAAAGTATTTTTTGGTTCAGTTTGTACACTTAGCGAACCGTATTGAAAGCAGCATGACTCCATTAATTTATATAAATTAGCATTAAGTAAAAATTTACACTATTTTAAAGTTGTAAAAAAGTTTTTTATGAAGAGAACACAATGTATAACAACAAGATATTTAATGACATATTGGGACGGGAAAGTTGTAATAGCATACGTATTGATAAAAAAGGGCTTTTTTTACTTATTTTTCGTGAATGGTTTGTTTATGTACATATATAAGAAAAAGTGTCATTGCTTAATATATTCTATTAGTTAGAAATAAGACGCAATTAACTGAAATTTGAACATGTAAATAGGGTTCAAAAATGTAGAAAGATTAGTTTGAAATACAGATTAGAAACTACATCATCCTGAATCAGTAGAGTTTGTTTGTGAAATTTGTTAATGATGGAGTATCAGATGAGGGAGACAAAGGTAGTTGGACATTTGCCATCATTACGGGAAAATTACCAATCACGACGTTTCGATTTGGTAAACCCCAAACCTTTTTCAAGTGCTAAAAACTAAATTACATCTACACAAACATGTTATAAAACTACGTTCTTAAACTAATCTACTTTAATAATTATCTACATTTTAACCTAGATCATAGAATGGGGTACAACAAAATGAACTCATACTAAATGTAAAAATGTTAACAGGGTTAAATTAATATAACTAATTAGGCGCTGCCCAGGTCATGATATCAACGAAAAAATGTTAAAACACAATTAAATTAATATTCAAATCAGACTGAAATATGATTACATCCACCACTCATAAATAAATCTTATTTCAGTCTGATTCGAATATTAATTTAATTGTGTTTTAAAATTTTTTCGTTGATATCATGACCTGGGCAGCACCTAATTGGTCATATTAATTTAACCCTGTTAACATTTTTACATTTAGTATAAGTTCATTTTATTGTACCCCATTCTATGATCTAGGTTAAAATGTAGATAATTATTAAAGTAGATTAGTTTAAGAACGTAGTTTTATAACATGTTTGTGTAGATGTAATTTAGTTTTTAGCACTTGAAAAAGGTTTGGGTTTTACCAAATCGAAACGTCGTGATTGGTAATTTTCCCGTAATGATGGCAAATGTCCAACTACTTTTGTCTCCCTCATCAGTAGAGTTGTTGGGTCTACAAAAAAACATTTGAATATTGACGTAGAAAATAACTTGACGATGGTCTTTTACTTCAAGTATATAGTATACGAAGTATATACTTCAATACTTTCTTGTTTATTTAACCGAAATAAGTGCTATTAAGTGTGGGGGGAGGTCGGAGGGGGCAGCCGGCGGGATCTATTCTCCATTTGACAAATGTTACACATACAAGACGATTTTCACGTATTTTTCTCTTAAAATTATGTTTGATATGCCATTTTACATGTATTATTATGAAGAATGTTGCTTGATTAGTGTATTTGTATGTTTATGATACAAACTCTTAAAATTATTCCATTTCAAACATTAGTTGAAATGAAAACACAAACAAATTGAAACCAGCTGGGAGTCAATTATCACTGCATCCTTGGTGTTATGTGTCTCAGCATTGCTATAATTATATCTATAAATGGTTTATATCATGTTTTGTAGTCTATGATTATTATTTTTCTGCAACATATATCATGCTAATAAAAACTTTATCTATATACGTATGAAACAAGCACATTCTCTTAGCTAATAAACACACTAATATAATCATCGTATGATTGATAATTTTGTATATTTGTATTTTGGTAAGGTGTCTATTTTATGTCTGAGTTGTGTATATTATTGATACGGTCTGTTGAATCTATGAATCTTACTGAAACTAATCCACCAAATTGTTTTCAGACAAAGCTAATGTAGGTCTATTGAATTGTCTATTCTTTACGTTAACGTGCGATGGGAGAAAGAACAATAAGGAATATTCATTGTTTTAGAAAACAAGTGTATGAATTACTGAACTGCATAACAAAGTAGTTGCTAAATAGTGAAATCATCATTTTGGTATTCCTGTAAATTATTTTGTATGGACTTCGGTTTACGGTATGCCTTTACTTTCTCCCATATGCGTTAGTATAGAGAAAGTATTGTCATCGACAAAAAATATTTTTACAATTTGGCCAAAAAATCCATTTTAGGGTCCCCTGAACCTAAAAGTGTTTTTTTCGAAAAAAAATTGTGTCTGCCGTATGTGTGTCTGTGTGTATGTGCAGTTCGCTGGAGACCAAACGAATGGACCAATTTATATGAAATTTGGTATGTAGGTGTATTTAGCCAATATCTATTGACCATTTTTTCACTTTTTTGAAATGTTAGTTTTTTTATTTTTAAAGGCAAAAACATACAAAAATGGAATATTCTCTAAAACCGCTCTAACGATTTTGATTAAATTTTCAGGAAAGATGTGAATTACAATTTTGTATGTAGAGACCAACGGATGGATAGATTTTTATGTAATTTTGTATGTAGATGTATTTAGCCAATATCTCCAGACAATTTTTTCACTTTTTAAAATTTTTATGGCAAAAAACATACAAAAAAATCGAATTTTCCCAAAATTGGCTCCAACAATTTTTATTACATTTTCAGGAAAGATGTAAATTACAATTAAAAATATTTTAGTAAAAACCACATGTCCCTAACTTGACTTGTTTTTAAATTATAAAAAAAATACATATTTGGTCATCAAACTGGTAATTTTCAAAGTTTTGATTTTTAGTGTTTAGTTTGGTGGAAAGTTTGTACCAATTCTTTGGGTTAGTGTTTGGAGGGGACAGACTGACACATGTATAAAACTTTATTCAAAATAAAAATATAACTCAAACTATCTTTATTGGCATATTATGTATAATGATACTTGTAAGTTGTTAAGCCTACAAATAATTTAATTTATAAAGAAAGGGCTATCCTCCATAATCATGAAGTAACTATTTTCAATTATTGCCCATTACAGTTATTGTTTAGTGTTGTTCTTCATTAATTTTTGACAAATACATAAGGTTTGGGGGGGTCTGGGCTCCCTAGCCCTCCCTGGGTACGGCCTTGGCTGGCCATCTCTTTTTGTTCCACCCAGAATAAAAAAAGCTCGTTAGTATCACTACAGAATGAAGCAGCTCTTCTTCCACCCTCAACATTTTTAAAGATTTTTTTAAGGAACTTTTCCGCTGGCACAATTTTTCCAGAGTTTAACTTGATTCTCTTTAGAATGACGACCTTTAATCTTATTCCTGGATAACATAGAGATAATTAACCCTCTTAAGTAGTTCAGGTGAGCAGAATACTAAATTGTCTGCCTTTGGATTTGAGATCAAAGAATTTCGTTTTTAATTGATGAAACGTGTTTTATTATACATTATATTATGACAGTAACTATAAGTTTGACACATTATAACTAACATCTTCGTCAATTATGTACAATCACTGTAGGGATAAAAATAAATAAATAAATAAATAAAATAAAATAAAATTCAGCTGTATTGCAGACCAAAAGCTCTTGACATTAACACTGAAACATTAAAACTGATACGCCACAGAAGGTCATTTTCTAACTGAACCATGCATTTATTATAGGAGTTTGTGTTCTGTCCCAGATACTGTTGTGTTATCTGGCACCGTATTTTACCATATTTTTAGGTATAATAGAGTAATGCACTTTTAGATGCAAAAAGAAGTCAAGAAATCATTGCTTGTCAACTGTCACCCAGTTTCCTTGTCCCCGTCCTTGGAACTAGGCCTATTTCAAAATAGACCTTTTCTCTGCTGTTAATTGCCCCGTTACTTCAGAGGTCTTGTTTTTGAAGGTCTACGCCGACAAAGTCGTCGTGGTTTAGATTCGTAATCGCGTTATTGTGTTCTTTAGTGTTAGTTTTATTTTACATCCGATAAAATAAGTTTAGTCGTTAAATTACGCTTGAGGTTATGAGAGTCTATGTGGAAATCTGATCGAAAGCCACAACGGGCAGGATTAATTTAATAAATAAATCCAAGAAATTGTTTCCGTTGATCACTAATTTTTACTGTATAAATATGATTAGTTACATTTCGGCTGATTCTGAGAAGATTTAATAAAAAATACATATTTTTAAGTTGAGTTTGAAAGGCATGTAACTAGCAAGTTAATCACGTGTGGTATCAGTGCTAACCAACTGCACACGCCTTGTCCTTGCAGGTGAGAACATTAATATAAGTACTGTGCATTAAATTCGTGTTTAAACATGCATAAAAATAGCACAGAGTATTTACTCTGTGGTGATAGCTGTCATTAGTTCTATGTGGCTTGTGTTAGTTATATAGTTATTTTTTACAGGGTTAACACTCATAATATAGCATACTGTATGACAGCGTTTGACGCTCAGACGTGTCAATATGTTCTTGGTAAAGTTATGCATCGACCACCGATCTAAGAATTGATACCAGACATTTTTATCGAAGTGTTTGTGGGCAACAATTATCAGTGCGGAAAAATAATAACACATTTTCTATCGGTTACCATGTAGAGAGATGTCGAATTAAAATACAAAACCTGCGGAAAATAAGTAAAAAATAAAAACAATTAAATGAGGAAGGAATATTTTTTATCAAAATGTTGAATTGTTATTTTTTATTGCCTGTCAATTAGCGGAAAATCAAACAAACACTAAGTGGTTCGGATATTTCGAAAGCTGTAGGTCCATCACTTGCCTTGGCTATTGGTCTATTAATACATTGCTCTTTCTAAGGAACAGTCGACCTTGGTTAGTAACAATGACTACACTCGTCCATCTACACTCATCACACTCACTTCCTTCTCATATCCCATATAACTAAGATCGGCGTATTAATAACGAATAGTATTCTTTAAAAATATGTATATTGCTCCATTATTAATAGTATTATTTTTAAAATAAAGCAAAAAGTCTAAATATTAAACATTTACCATAGCAACGAACAACGGTGAATCCAGCAACAGAGTTCATTATCGGATGAGAAATTAAACAGTTTCGTCCAGTAATTGACGTTGCGTGAATGTGACCCATTGACCAGTTTGGGGAAGGTCACCACTGACCAGCCGGACATCATCTACATCCACCGCTTGCAACAACTTATTATCCAATTGGCCCAATAGGAAAAGTGCTCTACGTCCAATTGAACGCGGGCTCAGTAGAGTGCGGGTGCAGTGCAGGATGAGTGCCGCCAGAGCGGGGGTGCCGCTGAGCTCCGTCCACGAGGAGGCTGAGGACGTCCTGGAGGATGCCGAGTGGGACGACTTCGATCGACTCCTCACCGAGTACAAGGTCCGCCGGAGGAATGTCTTGCCCAGCTCCCCCGAGCTGACCCGCCGGTACCTGGCCGCACAACACGAGTCGGCCTTCTACCCTTGCCCACCACCCTCCGCTCCCCAGGACCCGCTGGACCCCTACTCCGAGTATGTGGCCACGGACTCGGTAAGACTTGTTGATCTAACGAGATCTTTACCAAACCACAACTTACATAAAACACACCTAAACCTGTTTTAATATATTACAAAATAACGTTATATACCCACAGGGTGGTTAAATCGGTTTTCGTTAATTTGAGCAATGAAAGTGTAAATTAAATATACCATGAGAGCGCATTCAACCAATGGTGTCAAAAACATATAAATCATGGGGAATGGAATTGGATTTTCTAGTATGTAGAATACGTACAGTACAATGAAGTTGTAAATAAGAAAAATATTTGCAAATTTATATTTATTTATTTTAAGTTCGTCTTGCGCTAAGCACAACGTCAACAATTAAATGGGGTTTACATACAACAACAAGTACCTCTTATTCTTCGTATAGATCCTATATGTTTTTTGAATAAAATGACAAGACATTGAGCTCTCTTTCAGAATGGACTGCGGGAGAGGGATAAGCACATTTTATATGTTTCTGAATATGTCGGATATTTATTGGGAAGATGTAGGCCTAATACCAATGTTCTTGAAACGTACGTCAACAGAATGATGCAAAGTGATAGATATCAAGTAAATGGAATGTATCCCAACACCAATCACACAAGAAAATGATCGTTTCATGAATCAAACTGTGGTAAAGTGCCTGATTAGCTATTGAAGACGGGAGTGCGAGAGTTTAGCTTAACATAGAATAATTTATATTCATTCTCTGTTTATTAATACATACATAAATATAAAACTCCATCATGGTTTTACAGCTATAGAAAACAAAATTGTCGATACGTTCGTTTATCATTAAAGCTAGGGTTAAAGTTTGAGGATTGATAATTTAAGCTGAAAAAAGTCTCTACGTAACTAATTCGTTCCAAAATAAAATAAATTAAAATATGTAGATTCTAATTTGTAGCTATAAAAGATTTTTTTTTAATCTGTGAAACAGTAAACAATTAAATTTTAAGTATGGCAGTTTTGTTTCTCAAAGGAAACATTATTAGTAGAAGAAGTATTATACATATACAGGCCATACTAAAACACGTTACCAACTCTATGCTGTGCTTATTGTTATTGGAGAAATACATTCCTCAAAGTTCGACCCCGACATTTATGAGTATCTCTACATATAAAATATGTAGTAGTATAAAGAAATAGTGAACAAGTATTATACTTGTGTAAGTATAGATTACCTTCCAAACCTAGTTACTAAACTGTTTAAATAAAATAAACCCTACAGTACAGAGTAGGTGTCATAGAGTTAAAATAAACCATACAGTACAGAGTAGGTGTCATAGAGTTAAAATAAACCCTACAGTACAGAGTAGGTGTCATAGAGTTAAAATAAACCCTACAGTACAGAGTAGGTGTCATAGAGTTAAAATAAACCCTACAGTACAGAGTAGGTGTCATAGAGTTAAAATAAACCCTACAGTACAGAGTAGGTGTCATAGAGTTAAAATAAACCCTACAGTACAGAGTAGGTGTCATAGAGTTAAAATAAACCCTACAGTACAGAGTAGGTGTCATAGAGTTAAAATAAACCCTACAGTACAGAGTAGGTGTCATAGAGTTTAAATATTGAAATGTCTATTTAAATTTAAAATTTAATTAAAACCCATCACAGAGCTAAGTCCAGGTCTCGTAACCATTCATCACTTGCTTCCCCGATTAATTGAAAACAAACCCCAATCCCCCAGGAAAAAACGCAATAATTGTGATCCATAGTTTGAATTTACACTCCACAATTACATCATTGATCATTTGTCATTCCCAATATTATTTTCAATTGTTCCATTTTCCCACACCCGTGCGAAAGTAACTCAACACAGTTCATTGCTTACGAGGAAGGTTCATTCCACCGACGACGGCCAAGGTCCAGTGATTACAGAATAAACATTTATTTGTAAAGAGAATGGTCTATTTACAAAAAACCCAGGCTGCAGGCTAAACAAAATAGTATTTCGTCCTTCTGCTTCACTTCCGTGGTTCGAGATATTCTGTTAAGTATTTCCTTATAAATGTTTTGTCATCACTTCTTATCTACGTTTTCGTCATCGTACATTTAACTCGATGCTTCCTGTTTTCCCAAATAACGATAATCCTGCTTTGAATACATATAAGCCTAGCTTTTTTGTTTTGCCCGTCTGGAAAATTTATGTTCATAAGAATATCCTTCTCCTAGCAGATCTTTATATATTTATTTATTCAGTCAAGTATTTAAATGATAGCAACAGAGTAAAAATGTTCACTACAAAAATCTGGACTATACAAATTAATAGTACTAAATTGTTACAACAAATAACGATAGTTTACATGAAAATGTGGAAGACTATTTTATAATTACAAATAGAATTCATCTTCGCGTATTCAAACAAAGGAATAACACATTTTTGCGCGACAAAAATAAAACAACAAATTAAATTAAAGACTACATTGAATATCTGAAAAGTAGATCAAATGGTTGCCACATTCTTTAAAAATACCACAATGCTATCATTGAAAATATCAGCTACGGATTTATAAAAATTAATCAGCCTCAAAGCTTTAAACAACGGAAAACTATAATGTGATACGATTTTACTTCTCGGCAATGCAAGTACTAGATTATCTAACGCTACGATAAGGTTAGATCATCTAGTACTCGATCTAGATGAATGCAAGTACTAGATTACATGATCTAGTAACTCATATATTGTAATCAATATTCTAAGTATAAAAGAATCTGCAATTCTAGGATGGAGTGCCAGGTGGTTTTATTGGGTAAAAATCCCACACTACTAGCTGGAGTTAGTATCTTTCGAAAATTTTCCCCGAAAAACCTGTTTAATATTTTATAAAAATATTTAAATCACAATTAATTGTAATTTTTTGTTAACACATTTTATTACTATATTAAGCATATTTTTATTAGAAGGCAGGCCTATTTTTTAGGCGAGAGGTGGCCGAGTGGTCTAAGGCGTCAGGACTTGGAGCCTGGATTAAACAATGAATGCAAATCTCTGTAAGAAAAATATACATTATGCTGAAAAACCAGACTGTTATATTTATGTTTATTAAGTCGATGAGAGAGTGCTCTGCTTTGAGTAAAGGCAGTGCGAGAGAGGCAGAGATAGTCGTTGCGCTCTGTCACACTCTGAGCGAGATGTGCATGTTTCGCACGTATTAAATTTATTATTAATTTAGTATAGATGATGTTTGTTAAAATCATATTAGGTTGTTCAAATAGTGGTAGTATACTTGCCAACAGATATACGAGTAGAGCTAAGACATGTTCATGAAACAAAATTTTATTTACCGCCCGCGGTCCAAAACATGCTTTTCTATTTCAACAGTACGGTTCGTGTTTGTTATTATAATGGGTTATAGTGAACGGTTTATGATTATTAAAGGTCCATTCTAGTAAACAATAAGTTGATATGAGTTTTTTTATTTAATATAAAATCATCAAGAATGACATTTTAAAGTTTCACAAATTTAACCATGAAAAAGAATAAAAATACTAAATTTTTAAAAGAGCAAATTATGATTACGATACGACTATTATTACGAACACAATGGCTTAAATATAAACTCCTGTGTTTGGGGGTTTTCGTGGAGGGAAACGGTCTCGTAATGTTACCACGCAAGTTCCAAACATGAACTGATAGTTTTGTATAGTCATTTCCAAATAGTCAAACGAAATTTGCTTTCCTTTTACCCTACGCCAAATTTAGTAATTGAAAAAACAATAACAGTTTTTATAATTTACATCTATCTGGAACCCGGTACCCGCTGCTGAAGCTCTCACACTTATCTGGTAGCTCATTATACGTCGTAAGTTAGCCTTAGTTACATCACAATACATTTTTTCCGATTAAAAATATAACTATATAATGTGTTAGCTTGGAGAAATTATTGTGATAGTCCAAAAAAATTTTTTTTACAAGTTGGTCTAAAAATCGATTTTAGGGTCCCCAGAACGCAAAAAGTAGTTTTTTTTCGAAAAAATGTCTTGTTGTGTGACTGTCTGTGTGCATGTGCACTTCGCTGGAGACCAAACGGATAGATCGATGTTCACGAAATTTGGTATTTATGTGTATTTAGCCAATATCTCCAGACCATTTTTTCACTTTTTGAAATTTTTTAATTTTTATGGCCATAAACATACAAAAATGGGGTTCCCTTAAAAACGGCTCTAACGATTTTGATTACATTTTCAGAAAATATGTGAATTACAATTTTAAATAGTTTAGTAAAATCCCTATGTCTCTAACTTGACTGGTTTTTGAGTTATGGCAACAAACATATTTGGGAATCAAACTGGTCATTTTCAAAGTTTTGATTTTTTAGTGTTTAATATGGGGGAACTTTTATGCCAATTTTTGGAGCCATTTATTTGTGTCCTTTTCAGTAGAGAGAAATATGCATCCCGTTAAACTGTTTTGGCAACATTTGTTTGGTTTAGTTAAGCTATTAGGCCTACTTGAGTGATTAGATAATATTTTATGATGGATACAACAAGGTAGTAATGATCTTGAGGTAGTATTAACAGTGCACACGTAGTGGCACATTTAAATAGTCTTAACTTTAATAGCACGTGAATTATTAGACAATGGACATAAACTTGTCACTTATGGTGGTATGTTGGAACACATAATTGTGTCAGGGAACATAAGAATTGGTGATCACACATTGTGTCACAGTGGTGAGATGTTTGTGACTCTCAATTGGCGAGCACACATTTTGTCACGTTTACACATTTACTGTTGTAGTTTGTGACGATTAGATTGGCAAAAACTGAACTGTGTCAAATTTAGAATAGCGTAAATTACACTTGGTTGAAAAATGTTGTAACATATTTATGTAGTTAAAGCTAGTGACACCTTAATCTGTGAACACACAACTATTCAAATAACGGCAGCGTTAGAGGAACCCCATTGGGAGTGATGGAGTCAACACACGAGGCAGGGTGTTCGAAAACTGGAAGTTAGAATGAAATCGGCTAGTGTACATTTGTAACACTTAAATATTAACGTCAATTACATTTTAACTGGTAGACAGATCATTTTGCCACATATAGATAGTTTTAATGTTGGAATCACTTCAGTTGGTGAACAATTGTGTCACAAACAGAACCTGTAGAGTTAACGTTTGTGACACTTTAAGTCGACAAACACAGTGTTGTTACTTATTGATTGTGTTAATATTAGTGACATTGTAATTGATGAACACACAATTGTATCACTATCCTGTGAAAAAATCATCAGGAAATATGTATTTCTTTACTTTAGGACTATTCATAAAATATTATTAGGACAATTTTCTAGGTCGATACAGGACAACAATATAACAAACTAAACAAATTATCTTGTATGTCATGTGTTCTAAGTCATTTTTAGTCAATAAATTAATATGCAAATAATAATACGTCGAACATTTTAGTTTTTAGATAATTGCATACTAATTATGAAATTAAGAAATATTCTTGCTTGTATTCTCCTTTATTCTTGGTGGAGATGTGAAACGTGATGCAGACGACACAGCCGTGTTAGACCTACCAGTTTTTTTGCTTTAGCAGCCTTTGCCAATAAAGAAATATAACAAACTACTTGGAAACACTCCAAAGCATTAGTGGCTAGATGAGTCTGCTTCGTTATTTACTTAGCACAAAGAAATGTTTACTCTGTTTTTAAAGTTTGAATTCTTTCTCATTTGTCCTGCAAGATTTATCGAGTCTGCTATCTTATAAATAAAATAAGAATAAGAATATATTTATTTTCTCGAAATATATACATAAAATACATATAATTACATTCAAACATAAAAAGGTTTCTTCTTAATTCTCTGTTAACAAAATAAAACTTATACTACTAGAACAAAACCTTTCATAAACTACATATTTCAAGAAAATACTAGGACCTCCTAAGGCAATGCCTGTTTTAGAGGTTCCTTCTTTTCAAATAAATCTTAATATGCGCATGAGCAAATAATATTAATTTAAAATAAAAAATCCCAATTCTTCAAAATATAAACACTAATATAAAAACATAAATAGCTTAAACCTTAACTCTAAATTTAATGTTATCCTAACCCTAACAGTATAGCTATATAATACAATAATAGGAAACAAAATAAAAACGAAACAATTTATGACTAACCAAATATCAGGCTTGGTTAGACCGGGCGTTTTCCTCAATCCCAAGTATTCGCCGACAAACAAAGTCATGAGTCACATCCCATCCCTTTCCGCCATCTTCCTGCCCTGCCCATAATTAGTAGACACACCCAACGTGTCCCATTGTTGTTTGTCCAAGAATCCAAGAAAATGCGGACAGATGAATGGTCCATCTAAAAGTAATGCCCTCTTGATTATGTCAATAATTTATTTGCTGTTTGTGAAGCTTATATTTTTAAAAATTCACACGTGTTCATCCACGCTCGAAAATCCTGTCACCGACATCCACAATCGTTCATCCACACTTAAACATTCACACGAGTTCATCCTGCTCAAAAATCCTGACACTGACATCTACAATCGTTCATCCACACTTAAACATACATACGTGTTCATCCACGCTCGAAAATCCTGACACCGACATCCACAATCGTTCATCCACACTTAAACATTCACACGTGTTCATCCCGCTCGAAAATCCTGACACCGACATCCACATTCGTTGACCTACGTTCTAACTCGGACGTCCAGATTTGTTCATCCACGCTCTGACTTCCTGACTCGAACGTCCACACTTGTTCATCCACGCTTGAACGTCCAAACTTGTTAATATTTCATATTAATCTTAAAATATGCAATAAATTAACTATGTCAGAGTATCACATTCATTTTTCATCATATAACTGGTTTTCATGTACATTAGTAATCTTTAAAAATTTGTGCCATCAAATTTAATGTTTACCTACACATATTTTCACTAGTACAAAGACCAGTTTTATCTAACCAATATCTAATAGTCTTGTAAGCAATTCATTTGTTTACAATTTGTTAAGTTTTTAAACTGTGGTGTATAAAGTAATTTTGTTGACTCACAAAATACGTAATAAAATAGACTTTCCTTATAGTTTAGTTCCACACAATTGCCACTCAATGCAGATGTATGTTTGCCACTTGTATGTAAACTGCCATTGTATACATACATGACCAGGATGACTTTAGCAGCCTTCATATCAACACCATAAAAATTTGTTCAAGAGTATTATATTAGTTTAATGTATTTTCTTTCAGTTTATATAACCTAACCTTCAGTTAGGTCAACATGAGAATATAAAACGTCCAACAACAGTTTATTGTTAGTTTTAAGCGTACTTAGTAGCCCATTGGAACATTGCTCAATTGTTGTTATGTTTCTCATATTAGACCAGACAGTCACTGACTCTAGTTTTAAGCGTACTTGGTAGCCCATTAGAACATTGCTCAGTTGTTGTTATGTTTCTCATATTAGACCAGACAGTCACTGACTCTAGTTTTAAGGGTACTTGGTAGCCCATTAGAACATTGCTCAATTGTTGTTATGTTTCTCATATTAGACCAGACAGTCACTGACTCTAGTTTTAAGCGTACTTGGTAGCCCATTAGAACATTGCTCAATTGTTGTTATGTTTCTCATATTAGACCAGACAGTCACTGACTCTAGTTTTAAGCGTACTTGGTAGCCCATTAGAACATTGCTCAGTTGTTGTTATGTTTCTCATATTAGACCAGACATTCACTGACTCTAGTTTTAAGCGTACTTGGTAGCCCATTAGAACACTGCTCAATTGTTGTTATGTTTCTCATGTTAGACCAGACAATCACTGACTCTAGTTTTAAGGGTACTTGGTAGCCCGTTAGAACACTGCTCAGTTGTTGTTATGTTTCTCATGTTAGACCAGACAATCACTGACTCTAGTTTTAAGGGTACTTGGTAGCCCGTTAGAACACTGCTCAATTGTTGTTATGTTTCTCATGTTAGACCAGACAATCACTGACTCTAGTTTTAAGGGTACTTGGTAGCCCGTTAGAACACTGCTCAATTGTTGTTATGTTTCTCATGTTAGACCAGACAATCACTGACTCTAGTTTTAAGGGTACTTGGTAGCCCGTTAGAACACTGCTCAGTTGTTGTTATGTTTCTCATGTTAGACCAGACAATCACTGACTCTAGTTTTAAGGGTACTTGGTAGCCCGTTAGAACACTGCTCAATTGTTGTTATGTTTCTCATGTTAGACCAGACAATCAATGACTCTAGTTTTAAGGGTACTTGGTAGCCCATTAGAACACTGCTCAGTTGTTGTTATGTTTCTCATGTTAGACCAGACATTCACTGACTCTAGTTTTAAGGGTACTTGGTAGCCCGTTAGAACACTACTCAGTTGTTGTTATGTTTCTCATGTTAGACCAGACAGTCACTGACTCTAGTTTTAATCGTACTTGGTAGCCCGTTAGAACACTGCTCAGTTGTTGTTATGTTTCTCATGTTAGACCAGACAATCACTGACTCTAGTTTTAAGGGTACTTGGTAGCCCGTTAGAACACTGCTCAGTTGTTGTTATGTTTCTCATGTTAGACCAGACAGTCACTGACTCTAGTTTTAAGGGTACTTGGTAGCCCGTTAGAACACTGCTCAGTTGTTATTATGTTTCTCATGTTAGACCAGACAGTCACTGACTCTAGTTTTAAGGGTACTTGGTAGCCCGTTAGAACACTACTCAGTTGTTGTTATGTTTCTCATGTTAGACCAGACAGTCACTGACTCTAGTTTTAAGGGTACTTGGTAGCCCGTTAGAACACTGCTCAGTTGTTGTTATGTTTCTCATGTTAGACCAGACAATCACTGACTCTAGTTTTAAGGGTACTTGGTAGCCCGTTAGAACACTGCTCAGTTGTTGTTATGTTTCTCATGTTAGACCAGACAATCACTGACTCTAGTTTTAAGGGTACTTGGTAGCCCGTTAGAACACTACTCAGTTGTTGTTATGTTTCTCATGTTAGACCAGACAGTCACTGACTCTAGTTTTAAGGGTACTTGGTAGCCCGTTAGAACACTACTCAGTTGTTGTTATGTTTCTCATGTTAGACCAGACAGTCACTGACTCTAGTTTTAAGGGTACTTGGTAGCCCGTTAGAACACTACTCAGTTGTTGTTATGTTGCTCATGTTAGACCAGACAGTCACTGACTCTAGTTTTAAAATCCCACTTTATAACAATAATAGAAGACTGGACTCTGTCCAACTGTATTCTGTCTAAAACGTCCTTGCATCACATAACAGTAGTATTTTTACACAAAGTGTTTTAGCTAAATATTCATTTGTATATATTTTAATGTAGAAGGAACTAAAATAAAATATGAACATTTATCAAACTAACTTAAATTTACATATAATTTTCAGCAATTTATTATAAGGTTTTAATTTAACAAAAGGTTTTATCTAGTTCCGTTTGATATTTAATTTTAAAAACATATCTCATATGTTGTTCTGTAACTACAGTCATTGCTCTGCTAATGTCACTAGTTTACATTTTCATAATTCGTAGATCATCAACTATTTAACATTATTACATTTTAAAATTAAAAAAATTTGAAAGCAAAGGGCGAAAACTGAAGTTTTTCAGCTGAACAATATAGGAAGATAAATAATAATGTTATGCAAATGAACTTGTTTCTAATCCAAATGTTTTTTTTACTCTGTACCTACCGACTCAGCAGGATGTACATTGTACAGTAATACCATTGATTTTACACACAAATAGATTTCCCATCTAATGTAAAATTTTTAGTCTCAAAATATCAGCTGTTTTTGTGGTCTACTGTGGAGCGCTAGTGTAGTCCCATGTAAATGTAATGCAGTTTAAACCAGCTGTGGTTGCGGGCCACACTAACTAATAAAATTAATTGCACAACTATTCCTATTAGATGGTTTATCTATTGTAGGTGTATATAATCAAGAGTAATACTTAATAAGTTTTTAATTTTTGTAAAATTGTTCATATGGGAAATATAGTGTGATTTTCTTTAGAGAAAGTTGGTTTTTTCCCAGGTTTACCATACATTCTGTATGCCATATCTTGTACACTTCAACACCCTTGTAGCACAAAAAGTGTCAAACTAGTATCAAGGTTTTACTGTAATTAATTGCATTAATTTAATGAATCTGTTATTACCATTATTCAAAATCCAACTATCAGTCTGGATTATGGATAATGGAAAAAGGAATGTTATATATTTTATATTATCTAAACAACCAAAATGTCTATTTTATCTTCATTATTCATATTTATAATATTTATTACAGGCAATGTAAACCACATTACAAAAGTATTTATGTTATATTTCATCAAGGTACTTTATGTAAATTAATGTATAATATATGTTTTATAGATGTATGGCCGCTATACAAAAGAGCTAGGAGAGTTTGCAAAAGAAGAAGCATTGAAATTAGAAAAACAAAGAAGAAAAGAAGAAAGGTTAAGAAACGAAGATTTGCATAAGTATAGAGGAAAATGTGCATCGAAACTGACAGCAGCGCTAGCATTTATTTGGAAGCATACTTTTGCGAAATTGGGAGAAGACTGGGTATTCCTTGCCCTCCTGGGGCTGATCATGGCTTCCCTCAGCTTTATAATGGATCATGGAATCAGCATGTGCAACAAAGGTTGGTACAACAGAAACTTAAAATAGGGTAAAAGGTGATGTGTTGTGAGCTGACTAATCTAAAATTAATGAGGGGCCTGCACAATGGTTAACATCATTATTACCACTACTGGATAAATCTGTCAGAGTGCCTTTAGAGGCAAAAATCAGATATGTACTTTAGGGTGGGTTAAAAAAACAGATTTTGCATTTTAAAATATAATATTTTGATTTGAATAAGATTACATGTTATTTTATAGTTGTATATTTAATACATGCTAAACCATATGTATGATTGTAGCTCGAATATGGCTGTACAGAGATTTAGCGACACACCCGTTTGGGCAATATATGGCTTGGGTCACCCTGCCCATCTGCCTCATTCTTTTTTCCGCTGGATTCGTTCACATAGTTGCTCCTCAGTCCATAGGTAAGTAAATAAATGTATAATACCATCTTAGCTTTTATTTATATATTTATTCTTAAGATGTGGATCGTCAAGATGAGCAAATATTAATTTTGAAAGAGTGTGATAAGTGTAGAATGAACATTGGCTCATTCTATACTCGTCATTGTTACAAACCAAGGTCGACTATTCCTTAGAAAGTGTCATTAGTTAACAGTTCAATGACAAATGTGGTTATCAGCTGATCGCTTTCAAAATTTGTTATGACTCAGATTGGGATCAAACTGAGAACCTTTAGTTTATGAAGCTGGGCTTTAACCAACCACGTTATTAACAATTTAATTTGCAGGAGCTTAGGAAGTCTAATTCAAATAATATATAACAAATGTTATCTCTTTGTACTTATATATTATATCTTGATAGTGTCCATTACCCAGCTTATAATAAATTATCTGTTACTACTAGGAGAACATTGATAAACATTTTTCGGGTTATTTAAGAGGGTTTTAGATTACAGCCTGATTTAACAGGGATGTATATAAAATTCTCTAAAGAAGTACAAAAATATAGACATTTCTAATGAGGTGATTCAGCTGTCATTAACAGTAAGCTGAAGTAATTTGTATTACCTGTGATGATATCTAAGGGAATAGATGTAGAATCAGTGTATCTGGGAAGGTAAGAACATTTTGTATTGCTACATGTAGTGAACTTGATTTTAAAGGTGGATTTGTCAATTTTCTATTAATATAAGGAATCTAATTCAATTTTAAACTCTGCATAACATTATATATGTAACTTTTATTCCTGACTACTTTCATATGTGGTAAAGTTCCAGACATTGAAACCAAAACTTATGATGAACTGAATGAGTTTTCTGGTTTCATTATGTCTTGTTTCTGAGATTTCTATTACTGTAGAAAATGTCAGTGAAAGAAATTGGGTGAATTCTAACCATTGTTTTCTGTTTGTAATTGAAATGGTAAATCTATTGAACTTAACGACTGTTTAGTCATTTTAGGATCATTTATTGCTTTCATTTCCATTAATACGAATGATAAGACCAGAATTTTCATGTAATCCTATGGAGCTTGCCTTGAATGCTTAAAAGCGTATCAGTTTGTTTTTACAGTTGGTTTTATCAAAAAATAAATTAAACATGTCTTAACTATTGGGCTAAGTTAAATAGTCTTCTCTTAATACCTAATCCCAAAACAGATTGTTTGATTTTTGTTTGTTTGTATGGTTTAAAAAGAACAGTCGCAGTAGAGTAGTGTTACTAGTATTGCGAGTTCCACACATCACTGACCCCTTAGTTTTCTTGTAACTTAAAGAAATTTATTTAGCTTTGCTAAATATTATGCAATTGCATTTTTGCAGGAAATACTTGCTTCAGTATTCTTTCTACATTCCTTTGATATGACCTCTTTATAATCAGAATCAGTGAGTTGCAGCACTAAATTAATATTTAGAAGTTATTGTTGATGACAGCAGCAAGAAATATTTAAGCTTTTATCTTTTTAAACTTAGGTAAAACAAGATACATGACATGCACGAGAGGGGAAGTGCAGTAAGGGATAGTGGGGACATAAGGAGGGAGGCAAAGTGATGCGACATACATTAGTGTCAAACAATAAAATATTCGGGTTGTTTCAATTCAATCAATATTTTCATTGTTTACTTGTGCTATCATCTCTCTCCACTTGCATCTGACTGTGCAACACTTTTCATGTACCAGTTAAAAAAAAGCTAATGAGCTTCTATTTTTGACAGCCTTTGCTTTGCTGAGGGGTAGTTCTCTATGCTTGCTTACCCTTCCCTCAACGGTTCTCTTTAAACCATCACATTAATATAAAAGCTAAGCCTGGCAGGGTTCTCCTAGATAACAAATTTTTATAATCTAGAAACCCCTATAAGTCTACTTTAGGGGATGCAAAGAAGTGCAATCATGTCAGAGTTAGTAGAAATTACTTTGAACGTTTTACAGTGAAAAGCAAGTTAGCCTAGCTTTTGTGTTATGTTTATTTTTTTTGTATAAGCTGTTTGATTTATTATTGTAATAGAATTATTAATTACCAATGTTATAACTCGCGAGGTTTACCGAGGCATTTGGCCAGGCGATACGTAGTAGAGTAATTGGAGTGGGGGAGCCACCGAATCAGTGTGTGCCATATGGTTAATAAAAATAGAAAATAAAACCATCTGAAATTTAAATTGTTGTATACAACCTGACTTAACCTTGTTATTGTTTGTTGATAAATAATAAATAATCTTGATAATCATTACTAATTAATTAATAAATGACGCGTTGATCTTTTTTTATTTATTTGTTTATAGATATATTGATTGTATCATAATTTGATTTATTGATTAATAAGGAAATTGATGAGCCTATTTCCAGAGCAGACTCTGCAAAGACAGTATAATATGTTGTTTTTATTTTAGCAATAAGAGGTTTTAATTCAAATTAAAAATAAGGCAAAGTACCTTTCTGATTGGTCGTTATAATAAATTTGGAAAAACAACAAAGGAGGTGAAAATAAATTCTTTTCTATACACAGAGGCGCTGCAAGCGCAGCTCGACCGGCAACACGGTAACTATGAGATTAGTCATATGTTGGAGGGGTATAACAGTGGTGGGACTGGAACTGCCCTCCCCTCCACTCCTAGTATTATTCCCCTCACACACAGGCTAAGCCTTGGTAAGCCTCGTGAGTTATACTCTTATGGAAAAAAGGAAAGATTGAGGGGGTTTTACCTGTTAGGAACGGAAGTTTGAGAAATCCTTTCTTAATGGGTCTCTATGATACAAAAGCAAGTAAGCAAAGTTAATTATTAGTGGGAAATCTTTGGTTATTTTGTTTGTTAAAATAATTGAATAGCCGGAAAAATAACTGACTGGTCAGGTGTTACTAAAATCAGTTGGTTATTCTACAACTTATTAGGTGATACTCCCACACATTTACTTGTCTACTGTGCATATCTGACCTACAGTCTTTGCTACACCTGCTCTGATATACTGCCATTTCTCATCACCTCCAAGCTGTAATTTTGCTATGGGAGACTTGTGTACTTTCATGAAATAACTTCTTTTCATTAACAATGGGATTCAATTTGATTTTTAACTAACTCATACTTTGCCATATTCTGTTTCATCAAGTCTCATGCATAGCTTGGGTCTCAAAATATCTTATTTTGATTACCTGATAGAAGGACAGTAAATTAAAAAATCTGTTATGATTTTTTGTTTACTTCAATTATTATATTTTTTCTAATTCATTTCTAAACTAAAAATTAGTTTGCCAAAAATTTACTCAGTAAGACTTTTAAAAATTAAAATAGTTATCAATTAGTTTAAAAACAATAGTACTGTATAACATACGTTTCATTTACTTTTAAATTCTAAATTTAATTTTTAAATAGTGATCAAAAGGTGTGATATTGTATTTTTATCTATAAGAGACATTATATATATATATATATATATATATATATATATATATATATATATATATATATATATATATAAACTATGGCTTTCATAGGCCAGCCACCAAACTTAAAAAAGATTAAAACCAACAGAAAACAGCAGCTAAAGTTAGAATCAGAACTAGCATTGTGATGAAACTTGCTTTGGATCATCGTGGGGAGCCAACAGATAAGTCCTGCATACTACTGCTTTGTCCCTGGTTTATTCCAGTGGTGAATATTGTACTCCTATATGTCTTAATAGTATATATGTACGAGAGGTTGATATAACTAAATAGGGCGATGAGGACTATCAGCGATTCCCTCACTGCAACCCCTCTTCCATGGCTGTGCAACATAGCCCCTCCGGATATAAGATGCAAGAGAGTTCAGAAAAATCCCATCTACTCTTAATCTCTCCATTTTGCAAGATATCACACACGTGCAAAATCTTACATCTGTTTAAGACCTCTTCATATGTCGAAGAGGTGATTAAATATTGTTTAATCACCTCTTCGACTAGCTTCCTAGTTATTTTCAAGCGCATTTTTACCAAAAGCCAACTGGGCATTAACTTGGGATATGTTTGTCAGTCGAAGCAAGTTTCTGGTATCACACCCTACACCTCTCATTGGTGGAATGAACCTTCCTTGTAAGGAATGAACAATGTTGAGTTGATTTTGCACAAGTTTGGGATGTTACAACACTAGAAATATAAGTGGGGAACGTAAAATGATCAGTTATGTGATTTCGGAGAGCAGATTTGAAGTTCATACTATGAATCACATAGTAATTTATTACCCACTGTGTCCTTTTAAAGGGGAATTAGCTGGTCTTCATTCAACCCAAGAAGGAGGTATTGAACGGTTATATAACCTGGATTTAGCTCTGTGATGGAAGCCATTTAACACTAAGACACAAGTACTTTGTACAATATGATTTTATTTTATTTAGATTTTTCTATTGGTCTACAAGATAAATGGAATTCAAAAGAGCTTCTAAGTTGTCCAAGGGAACATACTACTTAAAAAAGTAATTTGCTTGTGGAAAATTAATTTTTGGGTTAATATAAAAATCAAGATAAGTTTATATTCAGCCATTACTGATTGATAAGTTAGTTTTTGATTTCAGGCTCTGGGATCCCGGAGATGAAGACGATTCTTCGTGGTGTTACTCTCAAAGAATACCTAACATTCCGCACCCTTGTGGCCAAGGTCATAGGCCTCACTGCTACTCTAGGCAGTGGATTACCTTTGGGTAAAGAGGTGATTAATAATATAGATAACTCACTTGAATGGAAAGTTGTACACTAAACGTTGTAGGTCTGTGACTGAACCAATATTAACGATCATTAGCTTGAACGATCATTAACTATGGTTGATTTGCAATATTGAGAAGATAGTTTGTCTAATTGTCATTGGTTAAGTAAGTCAGATTCCTTGTGATATTTTTAGGACCTATCTTCAGATGAGAGAGAATTAAAAATATACAAACTCAGTCATAATATAAATACATCTAAGAACGTACCAAGTACAATATGCAAGCCTTTGTCTTGGGAGATGTACACTTCTATCCTCAAATCATATTTCTTTTGGCGTTGGAGAAATTTCTTTACATATATCACACCATGACTATGGTTATTTAGTAAATGATGCAAAATTAGGATCATGGTCAGTTGACCTTACTTGAGACTCAAGAATTAACTTTGCATATTACTCTTTATCACGAGGTTTGGAGACCTGATAGAGAGATCCAGTGCCCACTGATCCGTATAGGCTGCGTTTGACTGAACAACTCAAGGGTGGAATGGAAGCTTTTTTTTGTTAATTTATTCAAGTTTTTTACATGGTAGCTACTGAATGAAAATTTCATTACAGCTATATCTTCAGTATATAACTTTATATTTCTAAATTATGACAGTAAACAAATAAAATTAACATAAACAGTCTGGCATATTACAATAATATAATAATTACAAATAAACTTTATCTTCTTTAATTAATAAAATGAATAAAACATTTTTGTTTGACAAAAACAAAACAACAAATTACCATACATATTTTAAAGTAACCTTAAATATCTTTAAATTACACCACATGTTTGCCACATTTATTTCAAAACACAACAATGCTATTAATAAAAAGTACCAGGAAAGCCGATCTCCGATCGGGTTCATATTATCTAATCGCTGACTTCCAATACCGAAATGAATCCCAAGATACTGAAACATGCTATGAAGCTGAAATTGAAAATACAGATCTTGATTCAAACAATGAAACAAATCTTATGACTTGTAATAATACTTTGCAAACAACTTCTACAAATAATTCTGGAAATACCTTACAAACTTCTAGCAACTTTCTTGTTTCTCGGTGTTAACACCGAGGTTGGTGGCAAATCGTAATTAAGAAAGTTGCTAGAAGTTTGTAAGGTATTTCCAGAATTATTTGTAGAAGTTGTTTGCAAAGTATTATTACAAGTCATAAGATTTGTTTCATTGTTTGAATCAAGATCTCATAGCATGTTTCAGTATCTTGGGATTCATTTAAATTCGGTATTGGTGGCTCATTTTTATTAAAATTAAACTTGCGTCGTTTTGGAGGACGTCCGCCTGGCATCTAAGAAAAAGTTAAAATACACTGAACTGAAGTTATCAATGAACTGTAAATTTATCTTACTTGCTAAATATGCATTGCGGTGCGTTGAAATTATAATAAAAATGAAATAAAGTTCGAGAATAACTGAATTGTGTATATTAGACATAGGTAAAAAAAAATACAATAATATTTGGTTTGTTTACATTTTAACAGATTCAGAAAAACATGTGTTATTTAAAAAAATAAATTAAAATCATAACTCACATGTTGAAATAGTAAATAGTAAACATTAAACAGTGGTATTGATCCACCCACCCACCCATTTACTTTTGGAATCGTAAAAACTCATAGAAAATGAGTTTTCTCAAAATTGTCACCAAATCCATCGGATTCCTGAAGTAGAAAACCTTTTTATAGACAAAGTACGAAGAAAATCGGTAAAGCCGTTTTTGAAATAAAATGACTGGAAATAGGTACATATAAAGATACATACAATTCCTTGCTCGTTTTATAGTATAAGATATCAGCTAAAGACTGATAAAAGTTAATCAGGCTCATAGCTTTGAACAATAGAAAATTATAATGATGCAGTGTTATATCTTGGCAATAAAAAAATACAATATGATCTGAAGTTACGATAAGGAAAAAATCAATGTTTCTAAGAAAAAAGGACTATCAATCTTTTCATTAAAAACTTTATTTTTTTCATTAACTTTATTTTATTAAAATTTATTTTGCATACACAACACCTTTTATAATATATTAATAATGGATATAAGGGTGAGATGTGCTGATAAAAGTGAAATGTCAAACAATACTTATACATTCGCACAGTATTGTTTTACATTCATAATCAATTTTGTAGTTACAGTAGTTAATCGTGACCAAAAACTATACCATAACCTTCTTTGTTCTTAAGCAGATTTTATAGTGGATTGTTTTTGGTTCTTTGACGTAGCAGAAGAACTTAGCAATGATATAGAAGCAACTAGCTAAGGGATGCTGAGATAGTAACATTATAAAGGTTTTTTTAGACCAATTTAAATAAGTGAAGGGTTGAGCATTAGTAAAACATGAGAGCACTAAGTGCCATACACCTAATGAGCCTTGCCGAGAAACATCGCTCTATCCAGAGTGCATGAGCACAGCATTGTGCGGTATTAGCCTGTCAAACAGGCATGGGTACTCCTATAATCTTAATAAAAGGGTGACTGACCAGTTATTGACTAACTTATGTACTAAATATAGAATGACTAGGGAACAAACACACTTTGTGTGTCAACCTCATCACTTGCTACACTCAGTCGTCTCACTTATGTAATTTTCTCTTACATTGAACCAAAATAACCTCTTACATAAAGTTGCACTGTCCGAAGTTCTCACGTTTGTATTGTGAATGGTAACAAAGGCTCTGATAGGCTCTCTTTGAGAGAAATATTTCAAAACTATTTCTTAGCAGTGGCGTAACGAGGGGGGGTTGGGTGTTCTAACCCCCTCCCATTCCATCCAAGTTACAAATTATAAAATTAAGTTTTTGTAGCTATTTTATAGTAAATAAGCTATTATTATTTTAACTAAACCAATAGACAAATTTTTGCATGAGAGAAGTCATAATAGAGCAATTACTACTTCATAATTAGCCAGTTTGAAGTTCGTTGTGGTTGGATTCTGGGAACAATGTCGTTCATAGTCGTCTTCCAATGACATGGTTATTCCCCTGACTTACAAAATAGAATCACCACTTCCTCTCCTGCTCACTGCCTGCTTCTAGATCAAGTCGGCACTGGTGGCGCAGTGCTGTAACCCAGCTATATGGGGACAAAGCGTTTGGGAGATTGTAGGCGATAAGTTGGATGCTCAGTCCTCTTAATACCGACATGGCGTCTGCTTGATGGTTGCTATTGGCGTGGACACTACTAGAGAAGTCTGGGTTGTGCATGTTGGGTGGTAATCATTGTGCAGATGTTGTGTGGGGGAGATAACTGAGTATCAGGCTTGTCAATTAGCTGAAAATCAGACCAGCACTATGTGGTTCGGATTCTACGTAAAGCTGTAGGTTCCTTACTGTACTTAAATGTATTTTAATTATTAAATATTCCTTTCTTTTAATATATAAACATAGTCCTGTTTATTTCAATCCCTTATTAAGCTTATTTTTATTTTGTTTACACTAAAAAAATTTAAAAAAACTTTTTAATAATCCCTTATTAAGGTATTGTAATAAACAGACCTTTATCATTATTTAACATGAGTTCTTTTAATTTTTTGAGTGTATAGAAATAAATATAAGCTTTATTTTATAAGATATTTTACTTGCACTTAGACAATAGACAAACTCTTTATTTACAGATCAGAATGTAATGGTGTCATAATTTACATTAAAAATTCTTTATTGGGTTGTTTTTTCTTCCAGTTCAGGAACTCATCCAGGGAGTAGAGTGCCTGGCTGGTGAGCCCCTTGGTGAGGGTTGCTTGTAGTCTCTTTCCTTGTAGTGGTTTTATATCCTCAGGAAGTAGGTTGTAGAGTTTTCTACCGATGTTTGATGGTTTTCTCTCAAACAATGCTGTTTGGTGGAGTGGTAGGTGGAAGTTTGAGGCATGACGGGTGTTGTTTGTGTGAGTGTCTTGGTCTCGCTGTAGTTGTTCTCTGGAGACATGGGTTATTATAACTTCTCTGATGTAAAGGCTAATAATCGTTATAATACCCTGAAGACGGAAGGCATCTCTACAGCTTTCTCTTGGACCTAGGCCAGACATTATCCTGACAACCCTTTTCTGTAGTAGCAGAATTCTGTTTAGCTTTCCTGCTGTTGTGCCTCCCCACACTGCTAAGCCGTATCTCAGGTACGACTTGAATAACGCGTAGTAGGCAATTTTTGTAGTCACAGAATCACTGGCAAGCTTTATTTTTTTTAGAACATATAGGCATGAATTTAGCTTTTTGGAGAGAATATCAATGTGACTGTTCCAGGATAGATGATTAAGAACAAAGCAGATTGACCTATATTGACCCTAGTTACGTCATTGTTTCTTAGTACACATATAGAGCCTATAAAGAATATTTGTGCTAAGTTCCATGTTTTCACAATCTTTGTATTTTTGTATATTTCTATGATGCAAATACAAGAAATAAGTAATAAGGACAAAATATACTTTTTTCACCTTGTTAGAGATTTACAATGAAGAATGTGTTTAAATATTAGAAATATTTAAATTTGTCACACTGTTATTAAATGATATTTGAAAGATTTGTCATCATAATCTTCACTAGCATAATGTAGATTTTGTTGTTTTTTAGTAAGTACTAATATATTATTTGTCCTTTATTGTTATTATCCTTTTCCTCAAAAATTATTTTGCACCTATATAATATTGACTTTTATCATGTTTGAACTTTGAATGCTATAAGTTAATTTTCCACTTTTTAAATAAGACAATTAGAATTATTAGTGTACATTACCTTATTACTGCAATCTCTAAACTATGCAGGAAAATTATAACAGCAGCATTCTGAACATAATGTCTCTAAAACATCTTAACAGTTTTCTATTTTATTTTTGTTATGAATATTTTGAAATTGTTGACTGTATTACTTACATTGACTATGTTTTTCAGGGTCCATTTGTACATATAGCCAGTATAGCAGCAACCCTCTTGTCGAAGCTAGTCACATCATTCCAAGGAATTTACGAAAATGAATCTCGTAACACAGAAATGTTAGCTGCAGCATGTGCTGTAGGAGTTGCCAGTTGTTTTGGTGCCCCTATAGGAGGTATTGTAGTGACTAACATTTTTACAATTAGGTAAAAATGTATTATCTGTTGCATGGGATCTCATTGTTTTATTAATGTTTTCTATTTTATTTTTGCAACATTTGTATTAAAAATTAAGATGATGTAAAACGGTCTTTGATGGTAATCCATGAGATGAAAGTTTTTAGATAGTTACATATAACCTAATGAATGGTATTGTGATAATTTCAACATCAAATGTACATTTTTTGTAAGAATATGTTTTTAAAGATCAAATGTACATCTATTGTGACGACAAAATCTAAGCAAAATTTATAACCAAAACGGTGATAAGAAAATGCATTAACAGAATTAAAATATTACTAAATATAAATTTGAAATTTAGATACCCTGGGTTAATTTTGTGCTAGGGGGTTTCTCTTGAAGCTTAATTAGTTGTGTCCCAGCTCTCTGCCTTTGTGATTTGGTCATCCTAAGAAAGCAATTCATATGCATGTAAACATATATTTATTTTTAAAGTATTTTTTTATGGAGAATAAAGTTTAAAACTAATCTGGTATATATCCATATGATATGTTGGCACTATTGGTGCTTTGCTGTAACCCAGCTGTTTGGGGACAAAGTGTTGTGGAGATTGTAGGCAATATATCCAATGCTGAACCTCTTAATACCAACATGTCATCCACTCAATGGTAGCCATCGGCGTTGACATTAGTAAAGAAGTCTGCGGTTGTGTGTTAGGTGGTAGTCAGGGACTGGATGTTGTGTAAAGTCTAGTTACATTTAGTGGTTCGGATTCCATGTAAAGCTGTAGGTCCCATAGTTACCCTGGATTTTGGGCTATTAATAAATTGCCCTTTCTGAAGAACAGTTAGTAACCAGACTACACTTCCTACACTGATATCATCATTCATATTTGCCTTAAAATACGCACAAAGTTGTGTCGGCGTCTCATATGTAAGAACGTAAAAATGTAGGAAAGAAAATTGAGTGTAAGGCTTGTCAAATAGCTGAAAATCAGACCAATACTATGTGGTGTGGATTCCACGTAATGCTGTAGGTCCCTTAATTACACTAGTTTTTGGGTTATTAATAAATAACTCTTTATATGGAACAGTTGAGCTTAGTTAGTAACAATAACTACAGTCATTCACCTCTCATATTCGCCCATATCTCTACAATCGTTGTCTTAGTAATGGCTAATGAATAATAATATTGGGTTTTTTAATTATAAACATTTCATTGCACTTTTATTGCATAAACTATAGATTAATGATAAGTCATTTAAAAATGAGGAGTATTTTACATCTGTATTGTACACATTAGCCATATTTATATAATAATTATAAAATAAGCAAAAAAAGGCCTTATGATTAGAAATTTTAAAATTATTTTAAGACATTTTCTACAAATGTATCGAAAGAAATAGATTTTACAAAGAATCAGTATTATTCTAAATTGATTGACAACTGTAAGGGGGATATCACAATATGCAGTGGAATGTAATAAACAAGTTAAGTGGTGGTAATGTGAAAAAGGGTGTTGACAAAATAGAGTTAGATAACGGTGAAACTATCTCTGACCATGAAACAGTAGCGAAAATGATTAACGAATACCTTATCTCAACTCAAACAGGTCCTTCTGATAACAACACAACCTTGACCGAGGCGCCACTTCCGCAAAGTTTGAACTCCATATTTATTTTATTACTCCAACGACAGAAAACGAAGTACTTTCTATTATTAACGGATTA
>JAQJVL010005544.1:0-34638 GCA_035578905.1 Stictocephala bisonia | reverse complement strand
CTTGGCATTCCTCAACAACATTTTACTTTTCGTATCAAACTATCGGGGACTTTTCTTGGTTTTAGGCACTCCCATATTCTATTTCTTGGGACACTATCATACGCTTTTTTCAATATCTAAGAATGCCATGATAACTGTTTTGCCTTTTTCTACGTGTTTTTCTATTATTCTTCTAATTGTAAATATTAAATCGGTAGTGAACGGTTTTTTTTTCTAAGGCATACTGTTCTTCTTCTAACAGGTCCTCTGTTAGACATCTCAATCTTGTTTTTCGATAATCTTCTCCAATATTTTAAACCATGTGTAAGTAAGGTTATACCTTCTGTAGTTCCCCACACTTTTTTCTGGGCCCTTTTTTAAATAGGGGGATTTAATACTTTCCTTTTCTCCAATCTTGAGGGATTTTGTTCTTTTTCCAAATAACATTAAAGACTCTTACTAGCCAATGTATACCATATAATCCAGCTGCTTTTATCAGTCTGCATTTATTTCGTCTGCTCCTGCTGATTTTCCATTTTTCATTGCTTTCAAACTGTTTTCCACCTCTAGCCAAGTTATTGGTGGTTCTTCTTTCTGAATGTTTCTGTATATTCAGTTGATATATCATTACTGGACTGCTGTCCATTTAGTAAATTGTCAAAGTGCTTCTTCATAACTTCAGTGTTTTCAATTTCCTTTACGACCACCTTCCCCTCGTCATTTTCAAGGCCTTTAATACAACTATACGTGTATGGCTCGGTGGGTGGGTCAGTACTACTTCACGTGTATGGGTGGGCAGGTGGGTCACTACCATTTCACGTGTATAGCTCGGTAGGTGGGTCAATACCACTTCACCTGTATGGGTGGGTGGTTGTATCAATACAACTGTACGTGTATGGATCTTTGGGTGGGTCAATATTACTTCACGTGAATGGGTGGGGCGGGTGGGTCAATAACTACTTCACGTGAATGGCTCGGTGGGTGGGGTCAATACCACTTCACGTGTATGGGTGGGCGGGTGTATCAATTTTTTTTGGACCTTGAAGGTGTATGGGTACCATTGTACGTGTATGGGTGGGTAGGTGGGTCAGTACCACTCTACGTGTATGGGTGGGCAGGTGGGTCAGTACCATTGTTCGTGTATGGGTGGGCAGGTGGGTTAGTACAACTGTACGTGTATGGGTGAGCGGGTGGGTCAGTACCATTGTTCGTGTATGGGTGTGGCAGGTGGTGGGTCGAGTACCAATTGTTCGTGTATGGGTGGGCAGGTGGGTCAGTACCATTGTACGTGTATGGGTGGGCAGGTGGGTTAGTACAACTGTACGTGTATGGGTGGGCAGGTGGGTCAGTACCTCTGTACATGTATGGGTGGGCGGGTGGGTCAGTACCTCTTTACATATGTGGGTGGGCGAGTGGATCTTTACCACTATGTGGTACGGGTGGGCGGGGTGGGTCAGTACCTCTGTACGTGTATGGGCTTTCGTTTGTTATTTATGATTTTGTAGAGCATTGATTTATTACCTATGCAGTCCTCTTCAAGCTTCTGCGTAAACTCGGTCCAAGATTTTTCTTTTTCTTCTAACACCATTCTCTTTACCATTAGCCTTTTCTCCCGGTGCACAGCACTCTTTGTAGCTTCAAGTGCTTCATCTCTGTTTGTTGAGCATTGTTTTGCTTTGTCCATGTCTCTTTTTGCTATATTTCTTTCCTTGATTGCTTCTTTGATCTTTTGGCTCCACCATGGGGTCTCTTTCTCCTTGACTTTAGAGCTGGTTTTTCCACACAGTTTCTCTGCATTTACAACAAGTGCTTGTTTGAATTTATTCCATTCTATCTCACCTTCCTCTAATGCACATTTTGGTACCTCTTGTTTGATTTGGTATTCCAACTTTGTCTCAAGGTTCTTCAGTTTCCACACTTTGATTCTTGGTTTCTTCTTACAATTAATCTTTGGCATTGGTATTTTTACTATATCTGCTACTAGTAACTTATGGTCACTATTCAGGTCTTCACTTGGTATGACCTTTACATCTTTAACACGTTGAATGCGGGCGACGTTGATCAACGATGCGCCGCAGTAGCGCGTGTGGCGGGCAGCGTTGTACAATGATCCTACAGTCCTTGAAATATATTGACTCCGTGTGATGGTTAGCCATTGCCCTGGAACGTTGTGTCCGCTCGTAGCTTGTTGTGCCGGTCTTTGTGAACATTTCGATGTACTCTTCGTTTTTGGATACCTCCATTTTTTGTGTTTGTGGGTACCAGTTTCTACGTTTTAGTGTTTTTTTAGGATTGTTTATAAGTAATGATTGTGCAAATGGATATAGTTTTCGACAAGTTCCACGAGGACATTCATGAGTGAAATATTAGTGTAACAATGGCGGTGGGAAGTGTTGTAAATAGTTTTTTTATTTTTAGTATACCCATTTTTTATATTACCATACATTATTAGGACTAACTGTACATTCTTCATGCCATTCGATAACATTGGCGGCGAACTTATTATTATCGCGAGCTAAACATTATTTTTTCGACAGAAGAAGTTTTTTGTTGTTGTAAAACTGTTTATTTATTCTGTTATGCAATTATCAATAATGGGACTGTAGAAAAAATTGTCAACAATTGCCTGCTGAGTAACGCTTACCCGGCGCCCCAGGCGGACAACCGTTGATCAACGCACCGGAAAATGACGTCAATGGAATTGGCCTAATTCCATACCTGGACCACCTTCTGACACTACTCTGGCTACAATGGGACTATTTATAAGTTAAATAAAAATTTATTATATTTCAGCCTGGGGCATGCACAATGTTGGGCGATTTCAGCAGTGAACGTGTTAACCAAGTTCCCGGCTATTGGGTCAGTAATAACATAATCTATGACGGTTTTAGATTGGCCATCCCAGCTGTACCTTGTTATTTTGTGGCTATCTTTCTTTTAAACCAGATATTTTCTACAGTTAAGTTGTTCTCACACAGATATCGAGTAGATGTTCTCCTTTCCTGATTCCTGTTTCCGTATCCATGTGGCCCTAAAACCTTTTCAACAGCCTATCCTCTCATTTCCTATCTGCCGCATTTAAGTCTCCAATTAGAATAAGGTTTTCACAGCTGCAGCAGTCTTCCAAGTCTGTCTCAAATTTTTCTTTGGTTCGCTCATCACAGCCAGTTTGAGGGCATATACTTGTATCACAGTCAGTTTATCTTTTCCTACATTATCTACTAATTTTATTAGTCTATCATTTAAGTACTCCACTTCTGAAATAGCATCCAACTCTTTGCTTAGTACAAAGCCTACTTCCATTTCTTGCTTGTCTTCCGTTTCCATTCCAGGTTAAGGTATAGTATTTTCTCAATTGTTTTTTCCCTTTTCCTTTCCATTTGGTTTCACTCAATCCAAGAATGTGGATCTTCTATCTTTCTCATCATATCTACAATTTCTTCTATTCTGCCTGTTAGGCTCATTATGTTTAAAGTTCCTATTCTTAGGGTCTCTTTTTTCTTTAGGAGTTTCTTCTGAGCCGCATTTCAGTCTTACATCGAGCTGTACGCTGTCATTTTTGACTGGTCTGTTTTCAGAGGTTTGTCTTGGTTGGTAGTTATTTTTGGATCCGAGGCTTGTCATATTGTTGAAAGCTGATTTTATACCCACTACCGGCTAGCTAGGCCTGTCGTAGCTTCTTTTGACTGGGGACGGGTCCCCAGCCCCCAACACAAAATTCAAATTCAAAAAATTCAAAATAACTTTATTTCCTTTTATGCAAATGTACAATGTTACAAAAAATTGAACTGTATACATAAGAAAAAAAATACTCTTAAATTAACCATTTAACATGTGAAATACCAATACAACTAAAACACACAACTCCTTAAAGATTAACTTTAGAATTTAGATTTACAACTGGTCTACTAATACTGTTAAAGAAAAGAAAAAAGGTGGAAACTAGGACCGTTATGCGTGGGTTTTGCTGTATTGCTGAAATTGTTAGAGTATTGCTAGTTTAAATTTAGTAGAAAAAAAAAAGTGTATGGAAATAAGCCTACATAGGCAATACTGCCTGTGCGTAGGCTTGAGTTGCTTATCAGTAGAATAATATTTTCACTAATTTATCCAGTGTATTTAAAATTGTAAAAGAATGTTGTTTATGTATTTTTTTAAAATAGTTCTGTATACCATCTCATTTTCTTTTTTAACTATTTGTTTTGAAAATTTGGCAATGTTAAGTAACTCTGCTATATTCAAAAATGCTTTATTACAGCACAAGCACAAGAGAAAAAAAAAAAAAAAAAAAGAAAGAAGGAAAAAAAAAGTTAATATATGCCTACATGAGTCAAGGAGGGAGGCAGAGAGAACGCTGTGGCTGAAAAACTATAGTAGTAGTATAGAATCAGTCCGTAGTTGCGTGGTAAAGGATGTTCAGGTTGTGGCCATGTCTGTATTCGGCAGTGATAAGAGCCTCTGCCTCTTGTGTACTGATAAGAGACAACCACTGGTTAGCATTTGTCTTTAGAGAAGCTACTGATGGAGAAGAGAACAATACCAGGCCCACATTTTGACGATAGTTGGACAGATTTCTAAACAATGTATGACATGTATAGAATGGATTTGTTGATAGATAGGTTTTAGCTAAGGGAACAGCTGAAATTTCCAACATTACGTGAATATCTTGTATTGTGCGAGTGGGAAATTCTAGAAAAGATTATGTTATGTTTTTTTAAATATATGAATTAAAAGGGCTTTTATGTATAGATGACGTACACTTAAAATACCAGTCTCAAAAAACAGAGCGTCAGTTGGATATCTAAAACCTTTGTTAAATCCCACTTTTAATATAGATTTTTGAATGATGTTAAGAGGCTGTAAATTACTTTTAAAAGCTCCCCCCATGAAATTATTCCAAAAGACAACAAGGACTGAACGTAGGCAAAGTACGCTAACTTGATTTCTTTTTCACAGAGAATATCTCGAATCCGCTTGAACGCAAATACGTATTTACGTAATTTCTTTTTCAAACAGTCTATGTGTTGAGCCCAGTTTAATCGTCTATCAAAAATTACCCCCAAATACTTATAATACGTCACACCCTCAATAGCCTCGCAGAAGGCACAAGTCTGCTCACTGACCAGGTTTCCCGCTGGGGTTGGTTACCCGAACCTTCCACCTGGTTGCTCAGTTTAACAGGGGCACCTCTCGTATGTTAAGTGTTGAAGTTGGAGTGAGAGAGGCTAAGAGGGCTCTCTTGAGCGAACCCTTATATTTAGCAATGTAGGTCTTCGCACCACACGCATCATCACTCCCATTTCCTCCATCCACTCAAAATGTTCTTGCATATGACAAAAGAACATAGATAGTTGTTTTCTGTATATATGAACAAATTAAATCAGGATTACAGACAACTGTTCCTCTGAAAATAACATAATGGAATTAATAATATTAATATGTTGGCTAGGTAGCTCAGTGGTTAAGGCTTTGAACGAAGAGCGCAAGGTTCAAAACTTTAGTTGATGGTCGGTACTTTAATCTTTGAATAAAGATCATTCACAGGCTGCAGGCTCATATGAACTGGGGAGTGAAGTGAAAAAAAGTGGCTCCATTATTTCTAATGGTGGTTGTCTGTCTTAACGTGTTTAGCCCTTGACCTGTATTTTTTTTTTTTTTTTTTTTAAGAACGTGCCTAATTTAAATTAAAACTCGCATCCAATAATTTTTTTACGTTAAATTTATCAAGTTAAGTATAAAAGGGAAACTCCCACTCATCTGATTTGCCTCTATGTACCTATTTTGAATCCAGACCTGTAGTGGCTCTGCCAGAGGCGGACTCCAAGATGGCATTGGGAAAGGGAACACTGTGTTTTGGGCAAATATTAATTCCAATTGATGATAAGTTTACTGCTACTAGATTGAAAATTCAAATATACTCTAAGCAATACAGCATGGTGATTGATGGGTTGAATGCAGCATGGCTCTCAGTCTGTTTGACTTATGATACAGATGCGGCTGGAGAGGAGGGACTCCACCATTATAACATGATCACAGGGAAGAGGCTATTTTTTTAAATTTATTCCTCACTTCCTCTTATAACTAAATAATCTTAACTTCACAAAATCTGGCTGTTTAATTCATCAGGTTGGATTCATGGCCAACTTCCATTATACGATTTATTTGTCGTATCCCTCCACCTACCAATACCGATCTGATAAGTCTTGGCACTACAGTACCTTACATTTAACTAGTCCTCCCTTTGGCCAATAACACCCGGTCACTTGAACTCAAGTATCCTGAACACCCGATCGGATCTCTGGATTAATACATCAATTGATTGTATGTAAGAAAAAAAAAGTATAGATGTTAACCACCATCGTACTGATTCTACTGATAAATTCAAACATTCGTCCAACTATTAATCCACACAAAACACAACTAGCAAGGGACAACAGTAATTTCTTTTAACACAAACTAATACAAATGAGGTTCTTGATATTATTGCATCACCCAAAAATAATTATTCTAGTGGTTATGACGAAGCGCCATTAAAAATATTAAAATCAGCATCAGAACAGCTGTTTTGGTTCATCTAATTAACTGTCCCCTTTATCTGTGGCAAATTTCCAGATTTTCTCAAAATATCAAAAGTGATTCCTATATTTAAAAAACACAATACAAAATTTAAAATTAACTATCCCCCAATTTCTTTATTACTCTCATTTTCAAAAAAATATGAAAAAATAGCTTACAATAGACTAATATAATTTTTGGAAAACAACAAGTTAGAAAATAAACAGCACGGTTATCGGAAACAGAAGTCAACAACCTCAACAGCAGTTGAATTTATAGAGTCAATTATAGAATCAATTGATAAAGTTGATATCGTAATTGGAATATTTATGGACTTATCAAAAGCTTTTGATAGTGTAAATCATTCCAATCTGTTGTTTATTTTAGAAGAACTAGGTGTAAGAGGAATAGCTTTACAGTGGTTCAGATCATATGTTACCGGCAGGCAACAGTTTGTTGAAATTTCACATGTACAGTAGAGCGCCGATTATCCGAACTAATTGGGGACAAGGGGTGTTCGGATAACTGAATATTCGGATAATCGAACATGAAAAGACAAAATTTTTAAATTATATATGTAACGAAATTCTTAGTAGTTAAAAGGCTAAAAAATTATCAAACTAAAATTATTCATGTAATTCTATTATGAAATCAATCAGAATGCATGGATATAACTTTTAAAGAACAACAATTATATATTATACATAGATACAGTACAATGCATACTTTTTATTTAGAGAAAAAGTCAAAAATTTGTTTTTGCTTTAGCCCTGACACTTTTTTTTCCTGCTAAATCTCGTAAGCGTTTCAAATTGAGCAGTTGGAGAGCATCACTTTCATCTTGTCTTTCCAACCACTTCATTGCCGTCTCCAAGCAGTGGAAAGCCTCCTCATGTGATGGTCCTTTATTTTCTTCAACGTAATCTTCGTCGTCATCAGGCTCCTCGTTGTCATCCTCATTAAGCCTTTGAACACTGGCAATTATTTCATCATCTGTTTGAACCTCATATCCAGGGTCATCCTCGTCACATTCTAGCCATTCATGAATGTTTTCCTGGTCATATTCCTCAAAACCAGGTGACTGGTGAGACCCATCCCCCCCACCAAAGCTGGAAAGCGTGCCAACTAGGGGATGGCTCAAAACGAGCAAAGCGATGGGATCACGGGTGGCAGTTGGAGGGTCCAAAATAACACTCGGCAGCTGAGCAAAACTACTTTTATTTCAAGAAACATCATTTAATACTAATAAATCAAAACGGCAGAACAAATATAAAAATCTAAACAAATAAATGACAAGATAACTAACATTAACAAATTAACACACAATAATAACAAACGCTATAAATACCACAAACTCTACAAATACCAAAGTGAACAATTACCTGGCCTATCTGCAGTTTGGCCTGAGACTCCCAAAACGTAAGACAAATTATTAACAATTTAAAAATGACCATTAAGAAACAAATTTAGATAACCCCAAAATAAAAGTGAAAATTTAGAAAACTTCTGGAAACAAAATTTTGGTATCATCAATTAAGCCGGCAATTTGGCCCGCATCCCTTGATTCCACCGGGCCAGGAGTAAGCCGGAATCCCTGGGCAGCTCCGAATTAAAAGTTAAGCAAAAGAACAATAATCCCCTTTTGGTGAAGTTTAAAAATTAAACAATTTAAAAGAAAATATAACACGGTACCGTAGTAAAAAGTCACTTCAAGACAACTATTATCCCCCTAATATCAATAATACCAAAACACGAAATAAATAAATAAATAACTAAATCACTAGGCCTAAACATAATAATCAACGATAACATAACTTAACCATAGGGACCTAACAACTATAAAATCTAAAAAGATATAACAACAAAATAAAACTAATTAATTAATAACAAGGAATATAAACTAATTAAAAATAAATAACAATAAATATAAATAAAATAAATATTAACATCAAAAAAATCTTGGGTATTTTAAAAGCTTTTCCCTCGTTAATAAAAAATAATTAAGTCCCCATGGCTGTTTCATAATTCACTGTCCACTGTTCTAGTTTTAGGCCTAGGCCACACCAAAAGTTCCGCAAACTTTTTTTTTCTTCTTTTTGTTTTTAGATATTTTTTTGTTTTCTTATAAATCACCCCCAGCTCAGCCGCCGGGAAAAGATGGAAAGAACTGACCTGAGGACTGAAGACTTCTACCCCCAAAGATGGAGGGCGGGTAGCGGGCAACTCCAGGCTCCAACATGGTCCTCAGGCCAGGCTAGCAGTGGAGAATATTGAAGTTCCCCCGGACGGCGGGCTGAGGGCTGAAAGTCCCACTCAAGGACCCTGGACTGTAGGGCAACACCACAGCACATTAAAACCAGTCCAGCCATCACAACACAAAATATTACACATAACCCCTAATACATGAAATGGCAAAACAAAACCAGAACAGACGAAATTATACATGATTAGCCCACCAGAAAACTTAAAGATCTATTTTTTTTTTTTAGGTTATGAATAATTATGTTGGCAAACTCAGATTTAGTAAAAATTACAATTTAACAAAATATCAAAGAATTAATTACGTATATGAACTTTAAAGGACAAACTGAAAACTAGTCTATGGAAACATGAGCAATAGGAATTAACATGAAAAGCTAAAGATAGGCTAGGTTATTGTCAATGAACAAAAAATATGGTAAATCGGTAACTACAACTGTAAAAAGGCTCAATAAACATCATACAGAATTACAATTGAAAATAAAACAAGATATAATAAAGCAATTACTGGTAAACCTGTAACCTGGAGCACATGGCTCAAACATAGGTTAACTAAACTAGACAAAGAAAATACAAATTTAACAAAACCCTGAAAACACAACTAAGCCAGATTAATATTTTCAATGAAACAAAAGTATTTTCACCAAAAGGGTGATTAGATATTAAAACTTACAGAATGAACACTTACGTTTTAGAGTGTCTATCTGAACATGTCTATTTCTGCAGGCAGCACAAGACAACTGAACAGCCAGGCCAACCTGACCGAAGCTGCTGGAACACGGAACTGGGCCAACGGCTACCAAAGTACGCGGAACGCAGAGCGTGAGCGATCTCAGGCAGCCTGGCAGACAAACGACAAAAAAAGCGAAAAATGTACCGGTCAAAACGACCCGGTACAACCTCCCTCTGCAAAACCTCAACACACCCAGGCAGGGGAGAACTCGGTACCTCAGGGAACCAAACAGAAGAAGAAGAACCTCCAAAGAGTGGTGCTCCAAGGACGCCAAAGAGAATCTAAGAGGGGAAACCCCTCAAACAGGGAGCGAACTACCCTGACGGTCGGAGCCCCGACCAGAAAAAAGAGAGAAAGAAGACTCTCTCAGAACAGCCACCTAGGGCGCAGAGGTGATCAATCTCTTTGCCCCAAGAAACCCCCAGGAACACCAACTCCTGGACCAACCGTTCCCCGGAAAGCCTTAAGCTGGGACACATGGGCTTTCCTAAACACCCTGCCTGACTGGGGATCAACCAGCAGAGCAGTCACCGGTGACAAAAACCTGTCGATGCGGTGGGGACCAGACCACCGATAGCACAACTTTGCAGCTCTTCTTTCGCGGCCGAACTGACCGGGTGAGCCTGACAAAGAACCAGATCTCCAACCTGAAAAGGGTTAGGAGTACGACCCTTATCATACCTCCTCCTTACTCTTTCTCTAGCACGTAGCAGGTTTAGCCGAGCAGCCCCGCCACGTGGACACTACGTCAGTGGCACCTGGCGTAGGTAGAAGATCCTCTAGCCTCCACAAGTTGGACAAAGGGTTGTTAGGAGGGTAGCCATGTAGAATCTCGAAGGGAGTGGCATTGTGACTCTCATGCTTGGAAGAATTAAAGGCAAGCTGGAGCCAAGAGAGACTCTCATCCCAGGTGTTCTGCTTCTCAGCATGGAAAGTAATAAGGGCAGACCGAAGATTGCGGTTGAACCGCTCTGCATGAGAAGGCTGAGGGTAATAAGGAGAGGTAGTCACATGCCTGATACCATTGCCAAAACAGAACCTACGAAACTCATGGGAGGTAAACTGGCTACCGTTGTCGGACACAAGAGTGGAAGGCACACCAAAGTGCTGGAAGAGTTGGGACTGGAGAGCACGGATGGTGAGCTTAGCCGTAGCACTCCAAAGTGGGAAAAGCCAAACGAACTTCGAGAAAGCATCCACACAAACAAGTAGGTAGGAGCTACCTGACTTGCTACGGGGAAAAGGACCCACGTAGTCGATGAACACCTTCTCAAAGGACGCTCGGCCACCTCAGAAGATAACAACCCTAACCTTGCATTCTGACTAGGCTTGCTGAGAGAGCACAGGTGACAAGCCCGCACTCTGCCAGCAACATCCCGGTCCATGCCCTTCCAGATGAAGTACCTACGAATCTTAGCGATGGTCTTATGAATGCCAAGATGACCGCCCACAAGGGAAGAGTGATAATACTGAAAGACCATCGGTACTAGATGACTAGGCAGCACTACACGGGGTTCACCCCTCTGTCGAGGACGGCAACAGAGTACCCCTTTGGACAGAAAATAGGGAGGGTGGGCACCTCCCTCTTGAAGCTCACCTAAGATGACTGACAGCTCAGGATCTTTCTGCTGATGGGACAGTAGGTCGTCAAAAGCCAGAGGAAAATCCAGAAGAACAGCACCACACTGAGCAACAGCCTCAGTCGGTGGATCACTGGGTTCGTGGTACATGCGGGAAAGAGCATCCGCGATGACATTCTGGGTACCCCTAAGATGTTGGACTCGGAACTTAAAAGCAGAAATTTTGACCACCCAGCGACCAATTTTCCCGAGCTGTCGGGGATGGGCAAGAAGCCAAGACAGTGCCTGATTGTCCGTCTCCAGCAAGAACTCAGCGTGTTCCAAGAAACGCCGAAACTTGTCCGTACCAAAGACAACAGCCAGACACTCTAACTCATAGATGGAAGAAGCTTTCTTTTCCTGGTGAGACAACGTCCTCGAAGCAAAAGCGATGGGCTGCCTGACCCCATCAAACTCCTGAGAAAGAACAGCAGCAATGGCGGAGGAGGAGGCATCAGTCTGAAGAACAAATTCTCTGCTGAAATCAGGCATACGCAGGACAGGAGGTTGCATGATAGCCTCCTTGAGAGCATCAAAGGCAGTCTGCTGAGCTTGGCCCCACACAAAAGGGACACCTTTCTTTCGCAGCTCGTTCAACGGGGCAGCAAGCTCGGCCACGTTAGGGATGAAGCGACGGTAAAAATTCACCATCCCCACAAAACGGGCAATCCCCTTGGCATCTCTGGGAGGAGGAAAATCCCGAATGCCCTGGGTCCTCGCAGGATCAATGCAGACGCCTCGAGAAGAGATAAGATGACCCAGAAAAGAAATCTCAGGACGAGCAAAAGTGACTTTCTCTGGATTGACGGTAAGGCCAGCTGACTTAAGGCGACTAAGAACTTCCTCCAGATGTTGCATGTGTTCCCCGAAAGTCTCACTGTAGACAAGAAGATCGTCCAGGTAATTGAAGACAAACTTGAACTTCACATCATGGAAGATGGAGTCAAGCAGACGAGTAAGAGTCTGGGCACCCACAGCAAGACCCATAGGAACCCTAGTGAACTGGTAAAGATTCCAGGGAACACAGAAGCTAGTCATAGGCCGTGATTCCTTCTTCAATGGAATCTGATGGTAGGCCTGGTTCAAATCAAAAACACTGAAAAACTTAGCCTTACCGAACCAATCAAACGCAGAATGCAAATCAGGCAGAGGTACCGAGTCAATAGCGACCTTAGCGTTGAGCCTCCGATAATCCATCACCAGCCTAGACTTACCATTAGGCTTGGGCACAAGAAAAGCTGGACTGGCATAAGCAGAACGAGACGGTTCAATCACACCCTTGCTCAGAAGATCCTCAATCATAGCCCTCATAACCTCCATCTTTGGGGGAGCAAGTTTGTACGGATGACTTCTAACTGGCTGAGAATCGGTGAGGTGGATCTCATACTCCAGAAGAGAAGTGACCCCAAGCTCAGCCGTAAGCACATCAGGAAACCGCAAACACAGCCTCCTAATGGCCTCCGCCTGCTCAGGGGGGAGATGACCAACCGGATCCACCTTGGGTTGTTCGGGCTCACAACCCACCTCTCTGACTGCAGGAGGGCAGTCAGAATCCCCTACTAGAGGCACCAAAACTCGCCGATTAAACTTGAAAAACATCTGGCGCTTCTGGAGGTCAAGCACCATACCACTTTTGGAAATGAAGTCTGCCCCTAGGATACAAGAAACCGCCAGGTCCTTGGCAACAAGAAAACCCCACCTCCAGGAAAATCCTTCGATTTTAAAATGTAATGACGCCTTTAGAAGTATGGGTAGAGGAGTTTGGGATGCCGTCCAGCAAGTAATAGAAGAAGGCTCGGTGTGCCTGACAAGTCCTAAGGCGTCAAGGGACTCAAAAAGAGAAAGGCTGATGATACTGCATGCCGAACCAGAATCCAGAAGGGCTCGACACACCGTACCACCAAAAGATACAAAAACGCCAGGACACACCGAGGTGACCGCCCTAAGTCCCAGGGAAGCCATGCCAGCAAGGCCCGAAAAATCCCCGACACTCCTGCTATGGGCACGTGTCAGAGGCAAATGGCCACGGTCAGTCGCAACAACGCGGGGAGCTACTGTGGAGGCAACCCCCCGCGCTGAGCGTTTCCCGCCCCACGACCTCGAGCACGTGGACAGTCACGTCGAATGTGACCAGGTTGGCCACAAGCAAAACACACAACAGGAGGCCGAGAACCACGACCCTCCACTGGCTGACTCACACCTACAGACATAGCCGGTCGACGGGTGGGGAGAGCACGATGACTCTCAGAATCCCTCCCTTGCTGGTCTGAGAACTGCACGCTGCGCGAAACAATGCACAGCTGATGCAGCTCCCGAAAAGTCGAAGGAACACCAGCAAAAACCAATCTGCACCGTTCCTCTGGAGAAATGCCATCCAGGATGACACGAACGGTGTCAGCTTCAGAAAGGGTGAGGCGCAACGCTTGACGAGCTTCCTTGACTGAAGAGACATAGGCTGCCAGAGACTCGCCCCTACCCTGCGACCGATAAAATCTGTCCATGACCATCCTCTCCCTGAGTCGAATGGGAAGAAATGACGAAAGTAACTCTCGATGGAACGAGTCCACCGAGGCATCACTGGCCAAGACAGAACTCAGCAACTCCCCAACTGGACCTCTACAATAAGGGAAAACCAGACGAAGCAAGTCCCCAGCCTGCATGCCGGGCATCTCACTAAGTCTGAGAAAGGCCACCAGAAACTTAAGAAGCTCCTCAGGATCCATCCCATCGATCACAGGGAGATTCTGGATCATGGGCGTGAGAGGGTTAGGCAGCTTGTGGTAGCTCAGCTGCAGAAGAGCAGGTGAACCCAAAGGAGCCGAAGCAGAAGGAACGGCAGCTGGAGCCGAACCACAAGCAACCCCAACAGAAACGCCTGCAGGCTCAGAAGGAGCCTCAGGCACAGTGAAAGCCGTTGTCTCAGCCTGCGGCCTCGACACGTTAGGAGAAAGTGTGAAATTAGGCCGCTGACCCAGCCCCGTAGGAGTCGTGGAACCGGAGAGTGCCTGAAAAATCTCTTCCAGCCTAGACAAACCCTCCAGGATCCACGTCCTATCCGACGGTTCCAACCCCGGTGCCCGGTTGACCAGCCTTAAACGGGCAAGCAGATGCCCCAAACGTGCAAGGCGGCAGGCCCGGTCACGACCTACTGGAGGTTCAAACTGCAAATCCTCTAACACCCCTTCCCAATCTTCCACCTTACGTTTACAAATCCCCAACTCATCACCAACCTCCAGCAGGTCAGACCAATCCACCGCCGTACCCGCGGACAACTGCTCCCGCAGCAACCTCCGGAGATTCAGAACATCCCCTTCCGGAGTCACACCCCGCGACCTCAATTCGAAAATCAACTCCTCCTTGACCAGGAGCGCAACATTCTGCAGATAGGCCATCTCGCAAAACAAAATTCTCAACAGTACACAAAAAACGACAACTCCAGGGTCCAAGACGAACTAAACCCTCAGCCTACCGAGCCACTGCCGACCCCTCCAATCCACCCATGAAACCCATTCAACAAAGTAACCAAGCGGACTGCCTAAAATTTTTTTTTTTTTTTTTTTTTTTTTTTTTTTAAGTTAAATTATTTATTTTCTAATTTTTTTTTTGTTTTTAAATAATTATTTATTTGTTTCTTTTTTTTTTTTTTTTTTTTTTTTACAATACCAAGACACCTTGACGGTAGGTCGGCCAACCATGGCCTACTAACTGGCAAACACCCACCGTCAACAACCAAGTGAGATTTTTTTTTTTTTTTTTTTTTTTTTTTTTTTTTTTTTTTTTTTTTTTAGGCAACCACGCTCTGCTACCAATTGAGACCCATCCCCCCCCACCAAAGCTGGAAAGCGTGCCAACTAGGGGATGGCTCAAAACGAGCAAAGCGATGGGATCACGGGTGGCAGTTGGAGGGTCCAAAATAACACTCGGCAGCTGAGCAAAACTACTTTTATTTCAAGAAACATCATTTAATACTAATAAATCAAAACGGCAGAACAAATATAAAAATCTAAACAAATAAATGACAAGATAACTAACATTAACAAATTAACACACAATAATAACAAACGCTATAAATACCACAAACTCTACAAATACCAAAGTGAACAATTACCTGGCCTATCTGCAGTTTGGCCTGAGACTCCCAAAACGTAAGACAAATTATTAACAATTTAAAAATGACCATTAAGAAACAAATTTAGATAACCCCAAAATAAAAGTGAAAATTTAGAAAACTTCTGGAAACAAAAATTTTGGTATCATCAATTAAGCCGGCAATTTGGCCCGCATCCCTTGATTCCACCGGGCCAGGGAGTAAGCCGGAATCCCTGGGCAGCTCCGAATTAAAAGTTAAGCAAAAGAACAATAATCCCCTTTTGGTGAAAGTTTAAAAATTAAACAATTTAAAAGAAAATATAACACGGTACCGTAGTAAAAAGTCACTTCAAGACAACTATTATCCCCTAACATCAATAATACCAAAACACGAAATAAATAAATAAATAACTAAATCACTAGGCCTAAACATAATAATCAACGATAACATAACTTAACCATAGGGACCTAACAACTATAAAATCTAAAAAGATATAACAACAAAATAAAACTAATTAATTAATAACAAGGAATATAAACTAATTAAAAATAAATAACAATAAATATAAATAAAATAAATATTAACATCAAAAAAATCTTGGGTATTTTAAAAGCTTTTCCCTCGTTAATAAAAAATAATTAAGTCCCCATGGCTGTTTCATAATTCACTGTCCACTGTTCTAGTTTTAGGCCTAGGCCACACCAAAAGTTCCGCAAACTTTTTTTTTCTTCTTTTTGTTTTTAGATATTTTTTTGTTTTCTTATAAATCACCCCCAGCTCAGCCGCCGGGAAAAGATGGAAAGAACTGACCTGAGGACTGAAGACTTCTACCCCCAAAGATGGAGGGCGGGTAGCGGGCAACTCCAGGCTCCAACATGGTCCTCAGGCCAGGCTAGCAGTGGAGAATATTGAAGTTCCCCCGGACGGCGGGCTGAGGGCTGAAAGTCCCACTCAAGGACCCTGGACTGTAGGGCAACACCACAGCACATTAAAACCAGTCCAGCCATCACAACACAAAATATTACACATAACCCCTAATACATGAAATGGCAAAACAAAACCAGAACAGACGAAATTATACATGATTAGCCCACCAGAAAACTTAAAGATCTATTTTTTTTTTTAGGTTATGAATAATTATGTTGGCAAACTCAGATTTAGTAAAAATTACAATTTAACAAAATATCAAAGAATTAATTACGTATATGAACTTTAAAGGACAAACTGAAAACTAGTCTATGGAAACATGAGCAATAGGAATTAACATGAAAAGCTAAAGATAGGCTAGGTTATTGTCAATGAACAAAAAATATGGTAAATCGGTAACTACAACTGTAAAAAGGCTCAATAAACATCATACAGAATTACAATTGAAAATAAAACAAGATATAATAAAGCAATTACTGGTAAACCTGTAACCTGGAGCACATGGCTCAAACATAGGTTAACTAAACTAGACAAAGAAAATACAAATTTAACAAAACCCTGAAAACACAACTAAGCCAGATTAATATTTTCAATGAAACAAAAGTATTTTCACCAAAAGGGTGATTAGATATTAAAACTTACAGAATGAACACTTACGTTTTAGAGTGTCTATCTGAACATGTCTATTTCTGCAGGCAGCACAAGACAACTGAACAGCCAGGCCAACCTGACCGAAGCTGCTGGAACACGGAACTGGGCCAACGGCTACCAAAGTACGCGGAACGCAGAGCGTGAGCGATCTCAGGCAGCCTGGCAGACAAACGACAAAAAAAGCGAAAAATGTACCGGTCAAAACGACCCGGTACACTGGTTTATAAGCTCAGCTACCTCCGAAACAAATTGGCTGTTTGGAACCTCTTGAGTAGAAGATGGATTTTCCTCCAATTGTTCATTGGCCTCGTCTGCTTTATAAAGCTTACCCCAAGCTCTTCTCAGAGTGGTTTCTTGGACAATAGTCCAGGCTTCTGCTGCCATGTACACAGCATCCTTCAGATTAATGTCTTTGTAGAGTTGGAAGATAGGTTTGTCTTCTTCTTGGCCAATAAGAACCATACGCAATAATGCCTTACGGTAGAAACGTTTGAACGACTCTATAACTCCCTGGTCCATTGGTTGGAGTATGGATGTAACGTTGGGAGGCAAAAAAATTAACTTAAATTTTCCATTTTCTCTTTCAAGAGAAAGAGTTGAGGGATGACATGTAGCATTGTCAATCAATAAAAGCACATTTCCTTGGTTTCCAGTTTCACGCTGATGTTTTTTTTACCTCTGGGATGAATACCTTTTCATACCATTCAACAAAAATATCAGAAGACATCCATGAATTGGTTTGATTTTTGTAAGTGACAGGCAAAGTCTTTATTCCCTTGAAACAACGTGGATTTTTGGACTTCCCTATAATAAGCAATGGAAGCTTATGGCTTCCCGTTATATTTGCGCACACCATTGCAGTTATGCGGGATTTGCTAGCTTTGAATCCAGGTGCTGACATTTCATTTTTAGAAACTAGAGATTTCGTCGGCATCTTTTTCCAGTAAAGGCCAGTTTCATCGGCGTTATACACATTGTCAGGGTTAAAAGCCTCTTTTTCTATCAAATTTTTAAATGAAATTTTAAAACTTTCAGCTGCTGCAACATCAGCAGACAATTTTTTCCCTTGAATATCTATTTCTCGTATTCCATGGCGGGATTTAAAACGCTTCAGCCACCCAGCAGAAGCTTTAAAATCAGCATCACCGAGCTTATTGTTCATTTCAAGCGCTTTTTCGCATATCAAAGGGCCACTTATAGACTGTCCTTGACCACATACCTGCATGAACCATGTATAAACTGCTGTGTCCAAATCTTGGTTTTTGGCAGTTTTCATTGTTTTTCTGTTCAAGCTTCCATCAGCACTGTCAAGCACACACGCAAATTTCAAGATAGAATCGCTCTTTTTTTATTTCTGAAATTGTTGCTTTACCAACACCGTATTCTTGAGCTAAACTTGCTCCACTAGAACCACTTTTCAATCGCTTTATTATAGTAAGTTTATCCGACACACTTAGAACAACGCGTTTCCTTTTTGAAGACATTGCAACAGAACTGTCTCGAACCAAACGTCACAACAAACAGCACAACAGCACTACGATCTGTTCCCGGCAAAGGCTCACAAGCCACTGACTAGTGACTATACTATGAGCGCCGAGTCACGTAGGCCGTAGGCGGCAGATGTATTTAAGCGCTGCATACAGCGAACGACACAGGCGCAGCGGGAGTTTCGGTTGGCGCGCGAATTTGAATTACGTACTTGAGAATCACGTTCAAAATATGAATTACAGTATGTACATACATATTAGGGCGTTCGGATAACCGACGGTATGACGGTTAAATAATATTAACCGTCTGATTTAAGCTGATTTAACCAACGGCGTTAATATGACGGTTAAATCAGCGTTCTACTGTAACTGAAACAAATACAATTCAAAAATTTCAGTCTAAATTACAAGACATTGAATTAGGAGTACCGCAAGTACCTTTGCTGTTCCTCTGTTATTTAAAACATGTAAATACTTGTCTGAAATTTTCACCTGTAAGCAGCTTGGTTTTGTATGCCGATGATGCAAATTAAAAATATCTCGTAAATCACTAGATCAGTTACAGCTTATTACAAATATTTAATTGCAAAACTTAAGCTCTTTTCTGAAATCTTATAATTTAAGCTTAAATCTTGAAAAAACCAATTGCCTCCATCTTAGAACAAGACAGAATAGAAAACCAACTTATCTAAACAATGAAATTGACGAATTAGAAATTGATAATATTAAATTATTGGGATTATTAATCGATTCTAACTTAAATTGGAACCTGCATGTTGACTATAAAATGAAAAAAAAATTGTTCAGGTGTATTTGCTCTAAAATAATGTCTACCCTATGCAGCAATCAAGTCTTAAAACAAATTTACTACTTTTACATAAACTCTCACATAAAATATGGGATTAGTCAAGGCAGCCCCAGGAAATGATGGCACTCCGGCTGAAATATTCAAAATTGGTGGAAGAGAGTTATTAAGTTGTATGTATAAATTAATATTAGAAGTATGGAGAAAAGAAACAATACCCAATGATTGGAACGAACCACTATTAACACATATTTTCAAAACGGGTGATAAGACAGAGTGCAAAAATTGTAGAAGTATTTCTATTCTAAGTTCAGTATATAAAGTATTATCAAAAACCCTCTTGAATAGACTGAAAGAGTATATAGAAGAAAATATTTAAGACCACCAAGCAGGATTTGTTCAAGGTCACTCTACTACAAACCAAATATTTGCCATAAAACAATCTCTCTCAAAACATTGGGAGTTTAATAAGGATGTTCACCTTTATAGATATGTATAGGTTTTCAAAAAGCATATGACAGCATAAATAGGATGAAAATGTATGAAAAAATGCAAATGTTTGGCATTTTTTCCCAGACAAGCTTAAAAAATTTACACGAATATGTATTGATAAATAAAGATGTAAAGTGAAGGTAAATGGAGAATATACAGAGCTTGAAAATAAATTTATATAAACTGTATATTTGCCAAAAGCTGGATTAATGTTTATTGTTTAATTTTAAGTTTCCAATTTAGACATAAGTTTAAGAAGGCGCTATTCAATGTACACACTAGCTATATCACTTTATGAATAAAGAATATTGACTATTGGTAGTGTAGTCTTACAGAGATTTCTAAGAATCGCTAAAACCATGGTTAAGTTTTCATCAAAAATAAAATAACCAAAAAAATAAACAAATTTCACCCAAACATTTAAGTATGAAAGGACAAAATGATTATAGGAGGATGATTTTTTAAGTATCTTAAAATTAAAAGTAACATTTAAATTTTAAATAGTTTTTTTATATTTTAGTATTTATTTTATTATTAATTTTATATAAAGTACAATTTCTAAAAGTCAAACTATAAATTTATTCATAAGGGATTTCTTTACCAAGTATGTGTAATTGTTTTTATTTTTAGGTTTCGAGAGATGAGAAGACGTATGAAGCAACGAATGGAGGAGTTGAAAGTCAGGTTATGATACATTAGGCTAGGTTAACCAGCCATTAGTGGCTCACTTAACATGGATGAAAGTTCAATTAAACTGTAGAAGCAATACAAACAAAATATGTGTATAGGTGTAGCACACCTGGTGCTTGCTGCTTCAATCTTTGCCAACGGTACAGCTTAAGCCCAGTCATTAATTGATATATTTTCACTCACAAGCATCAATACTTACTTTCTTTTAAACGAGTTTTATACATGGTCTTTTTGTAAACCATAAAAATTAATGGCTAATCCACAATTAATTAATAATTGTAAAATACAATAAAAATAGTAGATTAATGATACTAACTTTTATATTTTTAGGGTGCCTGATTATTACAAATTTATTTTGAAATTTGTAAAACAAAAAAATACAGTTAGTTGATAGTTTCACAATGAAAATTGTTCAATGAATATGACCAATTGAAACAGTGCCAAACTCTTATATATATATCGAAATATATATCGAACCGATACAAATATACAACAGTGAGTTATTCTAACAAGAAATATCATAAATAATATTGAAAAGTTACTATTACTGAAATTATAGACAAAACTACCCTTCTAAGCTCAAAGTTAAGAAGCAAGCACAATAAGCCAGCTCCTTACAACCAATGAAATATATAAGAACTGGAACACACACTGTGTGTACAACAATCAGTCAATTTTCAGTCAAACACTTTAAAATCACTGCGTTTAATCACGCAAATAAAAGTAATATATCGTAATCATACATTTCATAAGGATTACATCGTGACCAAGTAATTAATTTTACATCCTCTAGAAGGAAATTTATAGGAACCTTGTTTCTTGAAAAGTTAAAATTCTGAAATGTACAAAACGAATGAATACATTTCTGTCAACCACGCATTAAAATGTTTAGTTTTGAGAAATAAAAGTGTAAAGTTGATACACATTTAAAATTAGAGAAAATTCCGTCACTTTTTATGTTCACACTCGGAAAACCTATTAAAAATTTTTATAAAATTTTAAACGAACATTTTATAACGTAAAATTTAACTGGAAAAACAATGGTGTGATTGGATTTGTTATAGACCTCTTATTCTCTTAATAAACAACCTTCAAACTCGACCACACAAAATTTCTGCACTGACAGATAATGCTAAACAGGGTACAATGCCTGCAATGTGCTTGACACAATAGCCGCAGCACATGGCTGTATGCGACCAGAGAGTTTTACACTTGCCTTACGACAGTGCATGTTCCAGTTCTTATATAGTTTGTTGCTTACAACACATATGTAGAAAAGTATATGAATCTGCTAGTTATCTAATCATTGGGTTTTGTCAATTGTAGCATAGAACTGAACATTTCTCTAGCTGATTACTAAAATTAAGGAGAAAGTTTATTTTAACTTCGGTACTAAGTGTTGAGTATTTATTTTAGTGTGATTACAAAAATCAAAAATTAAGGGGCAAGTTGATTTTAACATTAGTACTAATCGTTGAGTATTTTATTTTACTTTGATCTAAATCCCTTGAATATTTTAGAATACTGACATATGTTTTAACTAAGTACCAATTCTAATATTTTGATAGTTTAAGATATCAATAAAAATAAGACATGTCTGGGGTGTAACACACGACATTAAAGTAGAGAATTTGTAATTTAAACTGTCAAAAAATAATATTTTAATTGCTAACTTGATTGTAGAATATCCTCAAGTATCAATTTTGTAGTTATCAAATATTTAGAAGAAATGAAATAAAATATTCAATGTATAAAACGGTGTTATTATAGAACTGGGTTTGTAAATAAAGCTATTGCACTAGCTTAGTTTTATCAACGTTGTCGAGTCTATTGTTAGTTTATGTCACAAGGGCTGCATCATTCACAGCTCAAAGTAATTTTTCAAATATTTCTATGGAGAGACTGCCAACTTTCTGTTTCAAAGGCATTTGCCATAATAATATTGACAATCTCATAATCTAGTTAACAGTTACAAATGGCTTTAGATGTCATATTATTAAGGAAATGTAAATGTTTAAATTCTTGTTGTGATTACTACAATGTTGTTTAGTTTCACTCAAATGTAAGCATAAAAAGAGTTTGGAATTGGGGACACTATATTATTACGTAATTACCCTCTAAAAGAGCAACATTCTAGAGTTAAACAATTTAGGTATAAGTCAATAGCAAGTCGATCTAATCCTAATTAAATCACTCTTGCAATAACTTTCTGTAGTTATTATGGCAGATTGAAAGATGCATTTCTTCTCTGAGAGAATGTTATTTAGAACATTGTTCTTCTCTGTGATATAAAGGTAGCTTGTTTGAAAATCTGTATGAAGTGTACCTTACTTAATTTTATAGTTTATTAAGTATTATGGCATTTTATAATTTACTTTTCAAATTCTAGTAAGATATTTATAAACCTTATTATATAGGTCTATAAATATCGGTGTCTAAAAACCTTTAGGAGTTTGTACCTTGCATAAGAAAGTGGCACTTATGTTCTGAAGTTTTGAGACTTTTTTATAGTTAATATACTTATCTTGAAGATTTAACGATTCCTGTTTCTAATTCTGACACGAATAACCTAACCGAACAAATGAAACAATGAAGCATAATATTTTACATGATCTCTACAGTAATATGTTATTAAAGATTTAATGTACAGTAGTTTCTCATTAATCGGACAAGTTGACTCATAAATATGCATCGATTAAGTGAAAAAGCCGGATTAATAGAGGTTAAAAATACTTGTGTTATAGAATTTGAAAAGTGAGCATTTTCAGCTATGTATGAATAAATCTAAATATATGTATTTACATTTTCATAATCGTCTTGATTTTAAAATTTACATACAAACCCTATTCATAATAAATTTAGTTATAAAGATTTAAAATTTAGGTTGACCTTTTTAGAAATTAAATAAGTGAGTAGGAAACTTTATAATGAGGGAAAGAATTGTAATGTAGCCTATTCAGTATTAATGTCTTATTGTAAACATCAGAAACTTAAACATTTTTGGTCATACATTTTTTCTACAACACTATGTGAGATAGGTGTCTATATTCACTTTTAATGTTTATATATGAACTACTATTTTTACCAACCACATGCTTTTTTTTTTTTTTTTTTTTTGGACAGATGATTTTTATAGCTTGTTGAGGGATAGTGGTGATGGTTTTCCATGGCCCACTTGATCTGCAGAGGAGTTCAATCAGTCACTAAGTTTACTTAATTTTCAGTTTTCTCCTGATCATCGACAGTTTCAATATTTTTTAATTACTTTTTGCAAAGATACATCCATCCATACTTATAAACATATGGGTTTAGGTATCTCTTTGCAATGAGACCCACCCAACGGTACGGTGGTATTGACCCTCTTACCCACCCATACGTGTACAGTTGTACTAATTCACCCAATCAATATATTACTTACCATATTATGTACAGCTCTAGTTTCTACTGTAGAGGCACTTGTAGGGTGGTTGAGTTTTGATCAAGTCCGGTATCACAACAGCAAGTATTGGTCCCAACAAATCATTTATATAATTTTTTATGTCAGAGTGAATATTTATTCTGTATGCTTTTGGCCTACCTACCCACCCTTGCATGTATAGTGATAATGACCCTTTACCAACCAATATATACAGTAGCAATGACCTTCCCACCCACCCATATATGTACAATCGAAGTGACCCTCCCAACCACCTATACACATGCAGCATTACTGTCTGAATGCTGAAATATCATCAGCTATTTTATACCAGTAAGCAAACGGTCCCATAAGGTTTTTGAATCTTTTCTTCTTTAACTCAGATTTGCAGTCCAATTGATGTGCACAATATGAACCTAGAACCTGAATTGAATCTATATTTACATTAAATTTGTGTTCAAATGTGGGAATAGGCACACGTCTTGACTTGCAGGCGCACACAGATCATCATCGGACCATTAGATTTGAAGCAATAATTTCAATTGGAGTGTGCATACCTGACCGCATCGTAGATCGGAAATGTTGGAAACCTTGAGAGGAGCATTGAAGCTGACGGCTACGTTTGGATTTATTGAAGTCACCGGCTTGGCTTCACCAAAACTACTTGGCTTCATCTTCAATTAAATCAAGGAACAGATTATTATGCATTCCTATTCCATCTTTTTCTGATTAATTCTATGGATCTACATTTTTTGTTTTCTGTTCCTCTGTCGTTGTTCATCTTCTTCTTCTTCCACTAACAAACAACTAATAATTACAATGTCTTCTTCACTACTGCTATCCATAACAAATATCACTTTTTTTAATTACCCAACTAAGAGCAGTTACACATTCACTGATCAATACGCAATGAACTAAACTGGAAACGGCGATACTCCGATACTGACTAGTGTGTGCACTAACTAATTGAAATCTGATCTGTCCTATGCGAGCCGTCCGTCCAATGATGATCTGTGTGCATTTACCTTTAGGGTTAATGAGTCCCAAAATCAGGATTTTTTTATCAATGTCTCATAATCAACATCAAATTATACCATCAATCAAATGAACGAAGCACTCTTTTCAAAAGTCATGGATAACCTCACAATTTTCATCTAATTTTATTTTTTTCTCTTTCTGACATTAACAAATCTACATAAGATACAATATTTTTAAATTGCACTAGACCATATGAATAGGAAACAAATAAATCAATCCATTTACACCGTGGTGCTCAGCCAGATATGTTATTACCCCTCCCTCTGAATCTGTTATGTCTACGGGTAGATTGTGGACCGGAGGGTTCGAATTGCCAGGTTGTAGAGAGGCACTTTACTACTTTATTTTATCAAGTTCAAGGTTTGACTAGCATGTATATTAAGTTCACATTCAAACAGACAAATATAACTTATTGTTGACAGTTCTGATGGTCATGTTCTTAGAATTTGTTTGCACATTTTTATTAGTTCATGAAAATCTTTATAGTTTATACTTAACAATTTCCAAAGAAAGTTGATATCATAATGTAGTGCCAGCACAACTAATCTTAAGGCTTATAGATTTAATATTTTAAAACAATTATTTTATACTAACATAGTTTTAAGTAGTGATGGGTCAGTTTCATTTTGTTCAGTTCCGGTTCGATTCTTTACCGAAATCAATTCCTGGTTCTCAGTTCTGAGTACTTTTTGAGAAAGTCTCAGGACATTTTTCTAATACCTTTACGCCAGTGAATTAACAAATTATGTGGAATCAGTCAGTAAAAACGTACATAGTATTTTGGCGATTTATTTATTCATAAGACGCCGATCGTCAAGATATGGGCAAATATGGATTTCAAATGAGTGTGATAAGTGTAGATGAGCAAATGTATTCATTGTTACAAACTAAGGCCGACTATTTCTTAGAAAGTATCATTAATTAATAGCCCAATGACAGATGAACAGCCGGTGGTTATCAGCTGATCCCTTTCAAAATGTGTAATGAACTGATTGGGATCGAACTGAGAACCTTTAGCGTATGAAGCTGGGATTGAACCAACTACGATTTCTCCAATATGAAGTATAATACACCCTAAAAATCTATAAAATGACATACAATATTTCCAATAACTAGAGAATTGGTAACATTTTATATATTCTCAGGTTATGATGACACTTTTTGCAAAAAAAATATTTACTTTAAATTAAAAAAAAGAATACAATTTAGTTAAATGGAACATAATGCTCAAATTAGTATGCAATTGAAATTGCACCTTGAGGAAATTACAAAACTTATAAGCCTAGAGAAAATTGAAAACTAACCTGCTATTTTAGGTCTGGTTTAACACAACTAAATTTAAGAGGTTGATGTAATTGTAGTACGTAAAAAAAATAAAAAAAAAAAACAGCAAAAACAAATATAATTAATTTAAAAAAATTATTTTTATTAATTATTGAAAAAAACTACTTTGATTGACTGTTGGTTCTTTTCTCAATTCATGATAATAGTGAATTAAGAAAATATAAATGCCACTCACATTCATAAAAAACTATAAAGCCAATAATACCATAAATGTGTTTAGAAATTACAGTATACATTTTAAATTTAAGAAATAATAAACTATTTTGGGTCAGTAAATGTTAAGTGAATGCAATTTAAAACATTAATCCAATTTCAGACATCGTAAAACAAATAATAAAAATAAAATTTAACTATTTTAAAATAAAAACGCTTTAGACTCGTTTTGTTTAGTTTTGATACAATATTAATCTTAAAAATTTATTTTTCAATGTAATTTTTGTATGCATTTTTTCATTACAATTATAATATCTTGATAAATAAACTCGTCTTAAGTTGATCATAAAAAACTTTTATTTTTCGAAATACACAATAAAACTAAAAGTATAGTTAATTTCAGAATGTTAGATGAGTTGTAAACAGAATGGAATGTTTCCACAAGGTGTTTTTTATCAGGCATGAAGTGCTAAGAAAGGGTCATGAAACAAAGGTGGACCTTAGACAAAGGATGACATGACTCTGGACTCTTAAAAAAAAAACTGAATGGCTTTAATTCACTGCCTTTGCATGTGAATTCCTATTTATTAGTGTTATCTGTCTCTTTTCACATGCTGATAAGAAAGTGGCCAGACAATGGGCAAATATTTTCTGACTTAGTTATTTTGTCAGATTACTGATTTCATAGCCAAATCACTACTGATAAGGAAGTGGCCTTCTACAGTAGATATTTTCTGACATATATTGTTTATCTAGTGACTGGGATGTCATTTGGTTGTTCTGTTTATCAGCACTTTTCACACCTGAAACATTTCTGATATGAAAGCTATCAGGAAGTGGCCTTCTACAGTAGATATTTTCTGACATATATTGTTTATCTAGTGACTGGGATGTCATTTGGTTGTTCTGTTTATCAGCACTTTTCACACCTGAAACATTTCTGATATGAAAGCTATCAGGAAGTGGCCTTCTACAGTAGATATTTTCTGACATATATTGTTTATCTAGTGACTGGGATGTCATTTGGTTGTTCTGTTTATCAGCACTTTTCACACCTGAAACATTTCTTATATGAAAGCTATCTCCCCATTTACATTTTCTATAACAGATTTTCTAGAACTGACCGCAGAACTGAGAACCGAGAACTGACTCCAGGGGCCGACCCATCCTTAATTTTAAGTATATTTTAAGGTAACAGAATCTAAAACCATAGGAAGATGATTTTAATGAAGGTATTGCATTTGTATTGAAAGCACACATTTTGTGAATTTTAAAACGTGTTAACTATTTATTGTAAAATTTGAATATTGAAGATTATGTAATCACATGATTTTTTAAATCACTTGCCTGTATAATTGTATTACTTGAAATCAGAATGCAATTATTATTTTCAATAATTTTAAATAAGCTGATGTAAAATACTTGCATTTATTGATATTTGATGCATAAATAAATTTAAATTACTTTTGTGTAGATTTTACAATTTATTGACATGATTTATATTGTATATATTTTAGTTTTTTGTATTTTATTGTTACATTCCTTTAAAACCATAGCCCTACATTTAAGAAAAATAGTGCAGCTAGTTATGAGAGGCTTTTTATTTATTTATTTTTTATCTATCATACCTATATCTATAAACTTATTGTTAATTTAATGGTAACGAATATTGCAAAATTCATCGTAATTTGTATTTAGTTTAATTCAATCACAAGAATCATTTATATGATCTCTGTTTATCATGAGACTAATAAATGATCACAGGTAAAATTTATTTCAAGCAAAGAAACACTTCAGCAGTCACAACATATTTTAGCAACTACAAACATTTGGAAAGGGACCTTTTGTCTAAAATTTATAAATTTGGAGGATATTATTTCAGTTAAAACTCATATTGAATCAGCAAACTAATTTGATCATTTTACACGTTTTTACTTTACAGCATTTAAAAAAAATTATCGTTCACTATTTTGGTAATCCTATTGTAAGTATGTAGATAAAAATTCAAAAACTCTTACCATATAACTGCCCCTGACTGTCTTGATGGCACTGACATAAATATTATTATGACAGTAACATAAACTAAACAAATGTACGTTTCAACACTTAAAATAAAACCAAGTTTAAAACATTCCTGAGCTAAAGTGATTTTAGAACAGTTTTTACTTTTCTCACATATATGTTAGCATAGAGAAAGGTATTGTGATCTTCCAAAAAAAACTTTTTACAAGTTGGTCTAAAAATCCATTTTAGGGTCCCCTGAACCCAAAAGTGGTTTTTTCCAAAAAAAAAATGTTTATATCCGTCTGTGTTTGTGTGCAGTTCGCTGGAGACCAACCGGATGGATCAATTTTTACGAAATTTGGTATCTAGGTGTATTTAACCAATACTCCAGAGCATTTTTCCACTTTTTTGAAATTGAAGTTTTTTGAAAGATGTAAATTACAATTTAAAATATTTTAGTAAACACTGCATGTCTCGAACTTGACTTGTTTTTTAGTTATGGCAAAAAACATATTTAGGGATCAACTGGTAATTTTCAGTTTTGAATTTTTTGTGTTTAATATGGGGGGAAGTATGTGCAAATTCTTTGGAACCATTTATTTTTTATTTTATTAATTCAAGGTTGGCAATATTTATAAACATATTTTTAGGCAAAATTGTGAAAGAAATTATATCATTAGGAAATAATGGTAATAGGAGAAAGATTTATTTCATACAAAATAAACATTTATCAAATTGTCATACATATAGGCTGTGCAATAAGACTGTAAACCCCCTCCTATTACCAAGTGGATGTAGCCCATACTTGGGAAGTTTTTCTGCTGTTCACCATTAGTAGTTAGTAGATGAAATAAGATAAAATCACTGATCAAGTCTATATGACAAACCAACAATTTTATGTATTGTATATTTATTCTTAAGTTTTGCATAATCATTTAGTAGAATAATTTAAATATTTGTTCCTAAAATTTAAGAACAGCATGATACCTTTTTTAAGCGAGCATACATTTAAATGTCTGTGGATTATTTTATAGTGAACCACTGCCTATTTTGCAGTTATAAGTTTGTGTTTTAAATATACGATTATTGAACTTTTTTATTTGGAGTTTTGCTAAGAAATGTTTATTTTTTTTCACGTGATGGGTGTATTGTTAACTGTATGTCTTAAAATTATTGAGGCACTTATAATTTATATATTTAATCAATTAACTATATTTATTTTGTTTTGTTAATTTTAATTTTTGAAACAAGTTGCATTGCCAGAGATGTGAGCACAAATAAGGGTAAATGAATATAATAGGTATATTTTGTTAATAATAAACCAATATATTCAAAATGTTTATGTTAAACACTAAATAAATATTACATCACACTCTATTGGTGTTTTGACATACTTTTCCGTGTGTATATTTCTCTTTATTTTTTTTTCTGTGTGACTAGAAGAAAATATCCACGCACATAGGCATTAAACATTGCCAGTACAGTACAGTCTCTATAATCCGGCCCTGCGCCAGTCCGAAACGTCGAGTAATCCGGCACTCGGTAGGGCCGTGGGGTGGGGAGATTTCATGTTGCTTCAGGCATGTGACCTACAGTCAAACGTAGTAAACACACATTGTGTGACTGTCGTCTGCTTACATGGCTGGTCAACTGTATCTTGTTTATATCCTTGTATGTCTTTGTACGTGAATGTGAGTTCCTTGTTATCTTTTCAATGGCAGGAAAAGATAACAAGGAACACAACACTAACCTTAAATAAAAAGTACGAAATAATGAAACGATTGGAAAAGGGCAAAAAGTTATTACATTTGGCCAGTGAATATAATGTCGGACATGCAACTATTCACAACATAAAAAAGAAAAAAGACCAGATTAAATCTTTTTCAAGAATAATGATTCCAAAGTTTGTGGAAGAAAGACTTTAAAAACGGGTGAGTTTCCACAAGTGGAAGATGCACTTTATGCATGTTCATGTAATAGAGGAACAGACTCACTCCAATATCAGGTGAGCTTCTAATGGAAAAAGCTAAACTATTTTATAGTAAAATTATGAAAAAGGAAATATTTTCGTGCTAGTGTAGGTTGGCTAGACAAATTCAAAAAAAGATTTGGAATTCGAATTTTATCCTTAACTGGCGAAAAACTTTCATGGTGCGTTGAATCTGTGGCACGCTTTATTGAAAAGTTTAAGAAAATTGTTGAAGAAATTAACCTAGGGCCAGAGCAAATTTATAATGCAGACGAGAGTGGGTTGTTTTGGCGTCTTTTACCAAAAAAATCTGTTGTCCACCGAGCAGAGGCACTAGCTCTAGGTCGCAAATTGGCTAAAGATAGGATCACTTTTATGCCTTGTGCGAATGCCAGCAGTACAAACAAGCTGCAATTGCTTGTAATATGCAAATCAAAACACCCAAGAGCGTTTAAAAACGGAAATTTGCCTGTTCTGTACAAAAACCAATTGAAGGGATGGATGACAAAAACTCTCTTCACTGATTGGTTTTATTCAAATTTTATTCCATCAGTCAAACAATTTTTGAAAAAACAAAACCTGCCACCAAAAGCTGTTGATTCTGAACAACTGTCCTGGACATCCAGATGAAGAGAGCTTAAAATTTGAAGATAGATTTGCGTATTATATTTGTCCCCGTTCATTAGTAACCCCGATAATCCAACCGATGGACCAGAATGTTATACAGACTGTAAAAACGAGTTACAAAAAAATGTATTTTTATCAAAAGAAGGAAGTGTTGTACAAGCGTTGAAAGGTACTAATCTTAAAGATGTTGTATTTCATCTAGCATATGCTTGGGAAAAGCTAATCACAAAAACTATTGTTTGTTCATGGGGAAATTTGTGGCCGACCCTAAATTTATTGGAGGCATATGAAAATAAAAACAAAAATGAGTCTGACAAGCAGCAACTACAAGATGACGATCTAAAATCTTAAGAGACGTAATTACTGAACAGCTTGTTGATGACCTGGAGGATCTTACAGTAGGCAATGTAAATGAATGGTTAGCTGGAGATGCAGAAGAACAGCAGCCGGTCATGACAGACGATGAAATCGTTGAAGGCGTACTGGACAGATCAATCTGGCAATTTCGGTAATCCGGCAATGCTAATCTCGATATAGGGCCGGATTACTGAGACCCTACTGTACTGTAGAATTTGAGGTTTTTCAGGTTCAATAGCAATAAAACCTCCTCTTATCAAGAAAGGAACTGAACTGAAACAGTTTGTTATATTACTTCGGACTAGGCCTATAAGTTCTTAGAGAACCTGATCTTTTAAATCAGGTTTATAAAGATGTCAAGATAAACCTTCCAAGCCATCAATATTGCTTGAGTCTTAACTGCCACCTATATTCATGTGTCCTCTCCTTGAAGCATGTCCCCAATTATATGTTCAGGACATAGCTCACTGTCCGGTCTTTAGAACAGTTCCTGGCCATTGCACCTCAAGTGAAAAAACATTTAACTCTTTTTGCGCAGAAATTATTTTACCCTATTTTAAAGTAACACATAATTATGTAAAAAAAAAATAATTTTAATGAAATGTAAAGTTAATTTTTTTCAGTTTTAGAAACATAATGGAACATAAAAAATATATAAATTTATGTTTAAAGTTAAAATTATAATTTTTATCGCTATTTTATTGTAAATGTACAATTATAATAAAAAGTACAAATATAAAAAATTTTCAAAATTTTTGTTGAAACTTTTAACATTATCTTTCATTTATGATAGAATAATAAGTATATCAAAATAATAATTATTTCAATTATTGAAGACTAGAAAACAGAGAAAAAGAACGATAAGTGTTGAAAACAATGTGCTTGGGTAGAGTGACAGACCGAGGATATTTTCATTTTACACGTGTGCAAAGGCAGGAGACGGAGTACTTGCACGCTCTGGATTGGCTATCCGACCACTTTTCATTCATAGACGATTTACGATTCTGATAGGCTGAGGGAGTTGGTCAAAGACATGTCTAAGTTGATGCTGCACTCTAGTGGAAGTTTTAGGAACTATCATTTACACCATCGACAGAAATATTTAATTTTGGATATGTTCGTTAACCGCGTTTGAGGCAAAGTCTGCTGGGTATATATTCGTTTGCTGCGTGAGAAGGGTTAATATGGACTAGAATCTACATTCAATTCTAGCACCACGTCAAGGTGCTATGTAGAATAATTTACATATCACCTTGACTCGGTTGTCACCGGAAAATATAGATTCTAGTTATGACACCGGCCGCTTAAGCCTATGTTCTAAGATTTAATATGGACATTATCGACTCAACAGAACAAAATATTTACTTGACTGAGGACACCTTTAAAATCTAGTTCTAGTTTAGCTAAGTTTGGAAACACTTACGCGTATTAAGAAGCTGGGTGAAGTGATATTCAATCTCATTATACATTCTATTCAATTAAAGCTCCAATAATGTTGATGAGTTTTGCTGTCCACCGGCTTATCTTTTCGTTGTCTCAAGAACGCTACCCGCCTCTCCTTGCAGTGTTTATTAAATATTTGTAAAGAGTCCGATGATGACAGCAGTGCTATCAAAAAGCCTCACAATGAAAATTTTATATATATATATATATATATATATATATATATATATATATATATATATATATATATATATTGGTTTAAAATTGTGTTTCATTTGATGAAACTATACATAAAAACCAATACAACTTCAACATACAAGTAAGGCAAATGCAAATAAAGCAAGTGCCTGAACTGTTAAGGTTCTAGGTTTTGTTTAGGACAACAAACTAGGCTTACATTTTTAAAATTCCTTTAGTAAGTCCTTTGAAAGTTAACACTTACACAAAAACAAACATAGAAATATTTCAATGTCACTGTCCTCACAAGTCCATCACAGAAGAGAGTTAATTATATATGTTAAGTTTAGTAAACCATGTGGTACTTCATGGAAGTAGTGACACCCCTATTAGACAGTATAGAATCTGTTTTTAAGGAGCTGTTTCTTAAGAAGCTTTCCCAAGCTTCTGAAGAGATGAAATAATGGATTATAATAATGTATTTTTTTCAGGTGTAATCAAATGAAAAGTTGCAAGGCTAATTGGAAAGTCCTCTAATAAACTTAGCTTAGTATTAATAAATACAAACAACATTAGATTAACATAGACTGGTTTAAAATGTAAATCAAAATTGTTGACCTAGATCTGCAGTTAGCATGGAAGCACTAGTGGCATGTTTTTCCGTTTGTGTTGGAGGAGAGAGATGATCGATTTGTGGGGGGAGGGGCGAAGAAAGAGACAGAGGTATTCCATCCTCTCATGTCCTAGGGTTGAGGCCAACAGAACCAACCGCTCTGACTTGCGTTTTCATGCCATATACAGATATATTTAAGCGTATTTGGTATTCTACTAGGCTTTCTACAGATGATAATAATTAATATTATTGTTCTGAAGTGGTACACTTTGGACAGGAATAATACTATACAAGGCGACAACCTAGCACGCTTCGTGTGCCAATCCCGTTACGAGCACAGCTTGTGACTCCTTGGCATGTAACTTTGACTTCAAATATTAGTAATTAAATTGTATTAAGTCAAATCATATTATTAAATTAATTTACAGCAGCTCACTCACTGCACTTGATTTGCACTCTATTCATAGTATAATAATTATAAACAACCAATTTTCATTTTATTTAACGGCTGAAGATAACATACTCACAGACAGACATGTATTCGCTCTTTTATAATTAACTTGATATTTTACTGTGCTGCTCTCTATGTTTAACCTAACAAATTATTTGGACCATTTAACATTTGTTTATGCTACCAGCTGGTCAATTAAAATTAATCTCCATAAGAATAACATTGCAACTTAGACGCCTTGTAGGACAAAAACCTATGGGAATTTAAAAATCCGTTACGACTTATAAATCAAAATTGTCTTTTGAATAAAAAATTTTCATCATAATCGGTCAAGTAAAAAGTTAAGAAAGTGAGTTAACTAAACGACCCAGTTGTTTTAATATATAGGATGGTATGTTTCATAAAAAATTAATGGAAATAAACTGTAATGTAATGACTATTTATTTACAAAAATGATGATAACAAGTCTTATTAAGTCTACTAATGACTATATTCTAAGTTGTGCTTTGTACATTTTTATGTACACCGATATTTGTATATTATTATTTCTAGTTACTTAATATTAACTGACTTCTAATTTAATACAAACTGAAATAAATAAATTATTAATTATTTATATTTTTTATAGTTTTAATTAGAGTTTCTCACCATTGTTTTAGAACACTTACATTTTATAAATGTTGAATATTTTCAAGTGGTTAGCTAAATATAATCTGTTTCATAAAAAAAAAAACACACAAATTATTCTATATAACTGGAC
>JAQJVL010005543.1:0-34653 GCA_035578905.1 Stictocephala bisonia | reverse complement strand
CAAACAGTATAAATTTCACAAATCACAGCGCCAAGAACTTCATCTACATAAATTTAAACTATACAACTCTAGGTCAGTTTCTGGACAATATTTATATTACAAAAATTTTAAATCAAGATTAAGAAAAGTTTTAACAGAATATTGTTTATATAAAATTGAAGGATTCGTTGAACTAATTAAGAAAAATCCTGCAGTAGGCTACTATAATTTGTTATACATTTATATATTTTATATTGTTATATATGTTTTTATGTATATTCTATACAATTTTATACATCAAATGATGTCAATAAATTACTATTGTTACTGTTAATATACGAACATTACGTATCATTTTTTTACATGTATTAGAACAATACGTTAAGTACTATTCTAAAACGTTTAATTGAAGCATGACGTAAACTCTCGTGTTTAGAATTCTTCAGCCACTTATCTCAGCTTGGTGACTCTGATGGAAAGAGAAATAATGGCTAAATAGAGATATCGGATTGAAGTATCCACTTACACCACTCCACAAAGAAAAACACCCTACATAGTTAAGATCGTGATTTTCCTTACTCCTTGATAGTGATATCTCATCTTCAAATTAAAAAGAAATGACAATAATTGCCTTCATTCATAGGGCTAGGTTAGGACTAGACAATCTTTTCAAGTACCTAATCTTCTAAAAATAAAAAAAAATAAATAATAGTATAAAATCATTAATATTACTATGAAAAATTAAAACTAACCGAACAATAATAATGCAACAGGAATATTCATTATTCATCTCTAAGACGCCGAACGTAGAGATATGGGTGATTATGAGGGGTGAATGAGTGTGATGAGTGTAGATGAACGAGTGTAGTCATTGTTACTATCTGAGTTCGAATAAGCTCAGAAAGGACTATTTATTAATATCCCAATAGCCAGGGCAACTATGGGACTTACAGCTTTACGTAGAATCCGAACCACGTAGTGTTGGTCTGATTTTCAGCTAATTGACAAGTCTGACACTCAGTTCTCTTCCCTACACAACATCTTAACCTTGATTACCATTCAACACGGACACCTCAAACTTCTCTAGTAGTGTCTACGTTGATGGCAACCATTGAGCGGACGCCGTGTCGGTATTGAGAGAACCGAGCATGGAACCTGTCGCCTACAATCTCCCAAACACTGTCCCCAAGTAGCTGGGTTACAGCACAGCGCCACCAGTCAATATAATTCTTTAAAAACATAATCCCTTCCTCAATCATACATCCACCCGCAAACCATGACCATTAATAGTACCCGCCCTACCTAAAGGTCCCGCAAAAATAGGTTGCCAAAACTGTATACTGCACCTTTACTTAATGTATGCAATTCACGTTATTATTTTGTCTTCTGGTAGATGTTGTATTAATTATTGTTTTATCCCTAAAATTATTACCATGTAATTCCATAAATTACATTTCGTTACGGTTGTGATTATGTAATTTTCTACCTTAAAGTATTATGCAATTTTAGAAGATGTGATGTTTTACCCTTTATATTATGTTAGTAGGAGCTGCAGTAGTAGGGTGTGTTGATTTAAGTATTTTATTAGTACGGTAGAGTGAGTGACCTGCTTGTTATACAGTATTTAAAGCATGTAGGAGTTTCAGAATCGGAGGGGAAACGTTCCGTATTGGGCGTGACTAACTACCGTCTTCAAGTGTTCAACTTCCGGAACAGTGTTTCGTGAAAAAAAATAACAGTAATGGACAGTATATGTTTTTAAACTGCTATTTGTTGTACGTAAACATTAATTTTAATTGCTATCATTAATTGTCATGTTAATACTAAACAATAATTTAATTAAATCGTTCCAAGTGTGATGCTTTAGTTTAATCAAACCAACCAATGGCCATTGCTGCTTATGACGTAATGGGCGAGGCTTCCTTCTGCGCTACCACATCGTGGCCTACCATCTTCCTAGTTGATATGGTAATTATTAAATGGACTTACACAGTGAGGGAAGAATAGTTCTTCATATCACATCCATCATTCAGTGCATCTCTCTTGCACTGATACTTCAATATGTCACTTTCTTAGCGGCCTATCTATAATAAGCTGTCGAGAAAATGTGGTCTGGATTTAAATACAGTATCTCTTAGACCATGTTGTCTTCAGGTTTAAAACTATTAACAACCCTTAAAGTTGCTATTTTGTTTTTTTTTATTACCACAATTTTATTTCGATATGTTTATAACTAACCATGTGATTCGTCTAAATAGACAACAACTTCCCACTTTAGTGTTTCTTTTTATTTTCATTCCTAATATAAGTGTATGTAAGACTGTTTAGTTGTTTAGTAACAAATAGTACACTATAATTAGGACAAAGTGAAGCTGTAACATGAACAGTCTTTGCAACTACACCGAAAATCTAGCCATCCCTTAAAAAGCCAGCCTATTGCAAAAGAGTAAAAATTCTTATAATTCTTGAGTGTGTACAAGCGATCTTGTAAATAAAGTGTATTATCAAGAAATTATAACTTATGTTGCTGATAATTTAGGTACGGTTTACGTATATCATTTTATTTTTATTCACTTGATATTTCTAAAAAAGATACGAAAAATGTAAAGTCCGTAAAAACTCTTGAACATATCATACGTGTAAGCACTAAGGTCTGGTTCAATGTTTCCGTTTTTAATCTTGGTTAAATACTAGTGTAATGAATTCAAGAGTTATTTTCTTATCACTATAAAAACCAATACATTTTCAGTACTTCTTGTTTCTGTTTGTTTTTTAACTTTTGAAGTTTTGTTCCAGTTTAAAAAGACAAATTGTCTTCGTAATAGATTAACATTACAACTATGATTTATATGTTTAATAAATATGTTTTGTACCCAATGTCTTGTTAAATTTGTAATATTACCATCTTTCACAAGGCAATATGATTGTCATATTAAATAACGACATTTTTCTCACAAGAATTTGTTTAGTTGCTTTTGATCCATGCTCCGTAATTTTTATCCAAGTACAAATTAAGAGACTTTAACTCATTCCATCGGAATTTCATTCCGTAAACTGAGAGGGCTTTAACCTTTTGAGAAAATTTATCTCATAGGGCTGAAACCTAATGAAATAAGTAACTCATTTTACTGGGATTCAGTTTTATAATCTAATAGGGCTAACCTTTTGTGAGAATGTCACTTATCAATTTGAATTGAAATTTGTAAATTTAAGAGGGCTTAAACCTTTTGAGAGAATTTAACTTATTCTATTAGAATTTGATTTTCTAAATCTAAAGAGGCACTTACATGTTTGAGCAACAATTTCTTAAAGTACAAGAATGAACAATAAACTACGTTGTGAATCAACGAACATAAATGCATACAATGATTCATTTCTCGACCACTGGAGAAGAAGTTACGCTGCAAAAACTGCAGGAGTCAAGTAGATGCAGTAAGACAATACGAGCTCTGCCCTAAGTGTGTCACTTTTTGTCCACCACTGAGGTCTGAGGGGTAGGAGGTGACAACCAGAGCATGTAGTGCTGGGTGTATATATACCTTGTACCCCGAGACCCTTGCCACTGGATCTCCCGGCTTACTACACCATGACTCCTCAGGTAAGTACGTTACAGCAAGGGTTAGTTACATTCTTTTTCTTCCAAGTACTCGATGATAAATTTTATAAAACTAGGTTTTTATAAAGAAGCAAATTTAGTATTATTTATGTTACTATATAATAACAATTATTTTTTAAATAAACAAAATTTCGTATGCGAATATATTTTACTACAAAAATAAAATTTAATTTTATATAATTTATCTAGATTAAGGAAGATCGAACATAAATTATACTTACAATTTTTGTTATTAAACAATTAAAGTGTTAAGACAAAAATTCTACAAATTTCTTTATGGAGATATCACTACCTTATCCAAGCTGCTAATTTGTCCTCTCTAAGTACATAACTTATTAAGAATCTGTACGATATATATACTATTACAATTGTGAGAATATAGTAGGCAAAAGGTACTGAACATCCTAACCTAAAGGAAAGCTTTTGTAACCAATTTTTTAGTCTATAAATAATCACTGTGAACATGTTTAGTAGAAATCTTTACTTATTATCTTTGACCGGAAGAGATCTACATGAATTAATATAATGTTAATACGTGAAAATTCAATGCATGAGTTGACTACAAGGAGATTATTTACTTTTGTACCATTTTCTACCGGGGCAGACGGGAACAGTGAGGAAGAAGGAGGGAAACATGTATGTGTGTTAGTGAGGCTCTTTGCTATTCCTGCCGAACAGGAGTATCTATTTTAGAACTAAACAGACTACGTATGAATTATTGGTGATCATTTTAATTACCTAAGAGAGTTAAAAAATTCTTAACGTTGGTCCTTACTACTAAGGATGGATATCTTCCAATTGTGAAATATATTTTTCAAATTGTGTCAAATATGAGACATATCCCCCTTATATTAAGCATGTATAAATCACCTGATTTAATGCACCAATTCCACTTCTAATAACAGGTAATATAAATTTTAAAAATGTATAATCTTAAAACTGATTTATACATTTTTATAATCGTTTCGATAAAATATAATATTATTATTTGTAAAATGATATAACTATGCACAAAGTTGTTTGATTTTATTTATTTATTTGTAAAAAATTAAATAGAGCTTTGGATTTTAGAAGAAGTAAACATCTTTTAAGAAGTTAGCTGTTTTTGTGAGAAACAAGTGGAATGTTGATATTTAATTTGTATTTTATTACTTTTACTTAACCAATAACACTTGATAAACCATATTTATAACGTTTTTTTAAAATATATTTTCATATAATGTTTCAAATGTTCCATCCATTAATGTTCAACACAAGTATGATTAGTATTGGTTGATTTCATTCTTTTTTTTTTCATTTACAATTGTGATAACCCTTACCTGTAGTAAACACAATACTATTTAAGGTTTTATGGCTTAAATGTAGTCCGTGTTAGTGAAATAAAGATATAGTTCAAGACTATTTATCTTTTAAATTATTTAAAATTCACGTAGTTTATGTTCGTGTTGTATATATGGCCCTTGGAAAAGGATGTTTTAATATGTTGGAATCGTTTGAAAATAACTTATAGGCTTTTATACAGGGTGTTTGAAAAATATGAAGAAAAACTTAATAAAAAGGAAATTATTAAATAGGTAAAAAGAGACAAAAAAGTCCTATGAATATGTGTCTTATCTCACTTAGTTTGGAGTCTATCTGTCTGTATGTGTGTTTGTTTAAAAATACCTCCTAAACGGTATTAGATATAGTTTTGAAACTTGTCACGAACATTGAACTTACCAACACATACATTCCAAAAATGTAAAATAGTATTATCATCCGTTTAAAAAAATAAAATTTCATAAATTTCATAAAAACCAAAGTAAAAACAAAACATTGTCATTATACCTAATGTCTAGCTTAAAAAGAGGCAAAACGTTTGGTACCTCATTTGTTACAATTGGACAGTAAATAACTGAGAAAATGTTATTTTTCTGATTTTGTGCAAAATGTTTGCACAAAACGATTGTTTAATAAGGTACCAAACGATTTGCCTCTTTTTAAGCTAAATATCATGAAATTTTTTTGCTTTTGCTTTGGTTTTCATAAAATTTAGCATTAACATTTGTACATGGCCGCAAGTTTTGAAACTGGTATAAATATTATTTTATATTTTTGAGTATATTAGTAGTGTGGAGTTAAATACTTTTGTGAAGTTTCAAAACTATAACTAATACTGTTTAGGAGATAAGGTATTTTTTAAAGAACACACAGACAGACAGACAAACGCCAAACTAATGGAGATAAGACACATCTTCATAAGAACTTTTTTGTTTATTTTTACCTATTTAATCATTTCCTGAAATTTTGCCCCACACTTTTCAAACACCCTATATAATAATTACGCATTGCATTTTCCTTCACGTATGCACGAATGGAACTCCTTCTTAATTTATTAAGAGGTTATTATATCTACCCCTTAATAATTCCCTTCTATAGATCTACTGTTTCGATACATATTTTAAATACAGTGCGAATTTATTACATATAATCACCGTATTGATTTTAGAATGCTATTATTTATTTGTATTTTAATTTTGCATTCTAATAGCATTATTTAAATTTATTTGTATTTTAGATTTACTGACTTAAATTTTGCTTGTATTAAAAAAACAAATTAAGTATAATAATTAATTTAATAAAAGTTTTATTTTATGCATTCGTCTTATTTTGAGTACTGAATTATTTCCTCTTACCAACTGTGCCATGGATATAATTTCAAAACTATTTTTACAGTTGATATTCCTGGCCACCTGCCTGGCTGCCGCTCACGCTGGGTACATCGCTGCCCCAGCTGTGGTAACTCCGTACGCCGCTACCCCCATAGTCCACGCCCCCCATGTAATCGCCGCTCCAGTCCACGCCCCCCATGTAGTTGCTGCTCCAGTTCACGCCGCCCCTGTGGCTACTCGCATCGACCAATACGACCCCAACCCTCAGTACACCTTCGCCTACAACGTGGAGGACTCACAGACTGGTGACTACAAGACCCAGCACGAGAGTCGTGACGGAGACGTTGTCCAGGGGTCCTACAGTCTGGTCGAGCCTGATGGTTCTCGGCGCACAGTCGAGTACACTGCTGACCCCCACAACGGATTCAACGCCGTCGTCCACCGGGAGGCTGGCAACCATCCCACCCCAGCACCCACCCCAGCTACCACCCCTGCTCCCGCCCCCGCACCTGCCCGTGTAGCCTATGCACTTCCCGCCCCTCGCTACCCCGCTCCTGCTTACACAACATTTTCTTACGCCCCCCCTAGCTATCCCACAGGATCTTATTCTAGCCCCAGCAACTCCACCTCCAGTTCTTCAGGAGCGTCCTCATCATCTGCCTCCTACCCTTCATATGCCAGATACTCTGCTCCATCATATTATAATCACTATTGAAACTACCCCTTTTAATGGTTGATGTAAACTGTCTTTCAAAATTACTACATTAAAAATCTCTTTCAGAACTGATTTATTCATTAATAACCAATCCCCAACATTACTTAACTAACCTAACCCTAATACCAAAGACCACTGCAATACTAACCAATAAACAGTGTTACATTATGTATTTATGATGGATTTTGAGGTACTATACTGAAGTTTTTTTAAGTTGGTGGAGGATTTGGATTTTCCTCAAATTTCCTGTTTTATTACGAATGTAAAATCTGAGCATGACTTTTGGCATTTACAATATGAACCTGCCTTCTTATAAAAATGAAACTGTGATGGAACACAAGCAAGCACAGTTACACTCACAAATAGACTATTGAATATGGTTCATTTCTTGGTTGTTGATGGATAATATGGAACATGACATTTTCAGTTAAATTGTTTGATATAACTAAAACACATACATCAGGGTAGGTTATTGTTATTAATGAATCAACCTTTCCTCAACATTTCATGAGCCACTGTTCAGGTTACATCTGACAGACTTGGTTCAGGTTGTTCCACGTGAATTCCTTCTATTCTATTACTATTCAGTTATCTTCACCAGACGACATTGTAGGTTTCAGAAATTATATTACCTATTCACATTAACAACAATATGAAACGTGCTTCCCTCGACAGTAGCAGATTTCTCATAGTTATTTAATAAATATACTATCAATTTGTCTTGTTTTAGGATTATAAATTGAATCTTTACGTGCTTTTCATATTTCGTTTTTTGTTTTGATCAACTTCTAACAGGCATTGACTTGAGAAGGGTTCAGTAAGTGTATAAACTAGTTGATAAGACGAAGGATGTTACAATTATTTTACCAGTACAAGTAAACGTCACACAACACAAATTTATTACAATATAAGCACAAAATGCACAAATATATTACAATATACGTACAAAAAGCACAAATATTATAGTGATCGATTTCGGTGAACCACACTCACCTTCCTCAGATCAGAGGGATTCACAAAAGAATGGAAAATGGTGTTCTACAACTCAATTTATAGGCCTATGATCACGTGACTTGGTTGGAATCGTCAAGATGGCGGCTGCTGCGATAATGTTGGTTAATCCCTATTGGCTGTTACTTCTGTTCTTTTAGTCAATGAAAATACACTATTAAAAAATATTTCGGAATCAAAATGAACCTGTTCATTCATTAATTTATCACGATCTTTACACTTTTCTTTAAATAAAAAATATTTGTGCATTTTGTACTTGTATATATTTGTGCATTTTGTGCTTATATTGTAATAAATTTATGTTTTGTGACGTTTAATTGTACTGTATTGATACTAACACGTATTATGCTAATTAAAATACGAATTATTTTAAAATTATTTTACTTTTCCAACACTACTAAATAAAACTGAAATCCTTGAATTCACTTTCTCTGACCAATCAAACGTTGAGATCGTTTATGAACTGTTCATGAGTAGTATGATTTAAGTATATACAAGTGTCTATTACTCTTGTACCAACATTCTAATTACGCTTCCGTTCAAAATTTGTAATTTAAATCGTCGTTACTTTTTATAATTTCTTTGGACATGGACATGATGTGATGTGTTACTAATAAAAATAGAGATTTGGGGTTCATGAGCCAGAATCCCATGGCTACACGGAGAGGGATGCGAAGGGATCCCTGAACTACAACATTACAATTCGTCAATAATTTATTTATTTTCATTATTATGTTTCAGGTGATTTTTAAAGTTTATTTTTCGTTTGTTTATTAAGTTGGTTAAGTATGTTTCTTTGATTTACTTGTGCAATTCTCCCCGAAAATGCAGTATTTAAGAGTAGAACATATTTTTCAAAGTATGTATTTGATTGTATGTAGAAATCACACTATAAATGAGTGATGTGTGAAAATTATTTGTTTATTTATTTATATTTTATTTATTCTTAAGACATCGATCGTCAAGATATGGGCGAATACGTATTTCGAATGAGTGTGATGAGTATAGATGAACGAGTGTAGTCATTGTTACTATCTTAGTTCGATTTAGCACTATTTATTAATAGCCCAATAGCCAGGGCAACTATGGGGCCAACCGATTTTTGTTGGTGTTGAATTGTTCGTATTTATTAATAATTTGTTAAATATTTTGAACAATACAAGTTTTTTTAACTGCTTGATGTTTCAACAAACCTTAACCAACATTTTAATAACAACTAGACACCTAAAAGTAAGTTAAAACATATCGTTAAAAAATAAATACAATTATTTTTAAAACAGATATGACTCTAAATAAAGACGTGAATACATTACTTCACACAAAATTAATGCAATGTACAAACCTAACCTAACTTAACAAAGTATTACAGCGATTCCACAAGATCGAGAACCAGAACTACTAAGTTTGCGGGCTTATCTCGTATTAGTTAAATCGTATTAAAACGCGTGCATCCCAATGTTTATTGTTTTATTATTTTTAACTATTTTAAAACCTTAATCGTTAACGAGACAAGTGGGGGTATTGCCCACCTAATTCTAAACAATAGGTGAGCATTTAATTTAGATTTGCCCGCCAATTCTTATTAAAATACTAATATAGTCCAAAGATTATTAACAGCAAGGGTTAAATGGTACATAGGACTAGTGCTCGGTGCTAAATATACTACTGTTCAGGGAATTACTAGCACGTAACAAACATATCCACCAAAATGATATGTAAAAAGTAATCTACGTGATCACAGTAATTTTTTGAACAGAAATAATAATACTAGTGCATCTGCCTTTTAATATATGGCAGTCTAAAATCCTTAAAATCCATTATACTATATTAAATTTGTTTTTCAACGGGGGGGGGACTTTTCTTAATAGCCTGGTCCGTACTTTCATGCACAACTTGAGTTATATAATTGTGCATGAAAAAGTCGCATAATGAGGCCGAAGGCCGAGGTGTATCGTACGCCGCGAGAGTTGGGGTTGGCACGCAAAGCGTGCAGGGGTTTCCCCTAGTTTATTGATAAAATAAACATTATTTTAAAAACATCGCTTTACTCTGACTTTTGAAGAAATCATTTTATAAAAGGAAGATATTCATTATTACATAAATAACGAAATTACACAAGTAACGAAAACAATGATATAAATAAAGATATGGACTGTATCAATAAATGTTTTTTTAAATTATATAAGTTGTTAGTTTTCTTGTTTAGACTCAATGTCTAGAATCTTAAAAGTTATACCATAACGACAAAAATAATTTTGAATATATTACCATAACAAACTTATAATGAGAGTTTGAAAAATAAAATACAGGCTATTGGCAGTATGTAGTGGTAAAAAAGTCGGTTTCTGTTATCTTACATTTTATTTATACCTTCGAATGCTTTAAAACTGTGTAAAAATAGTGAATACAGTTAAGAATGATTTAAAAAAAATATTTATTACATACTTAAATTATTCATATTAAAAGAGGAATATGGAAGAATAAATTATGAAAATAGGCACTGGTGGCTCTGTGCTGTAACCCAGCTACTTGGGGTCAAAGTGTTGTGGAGATTGAAAGCTCAGGCCCTCTTAATACCGACACGCCGTCCGCTCAATGGTTGCCATCGACGTCGACACTACGAGAAAAGTCTTGGATGGTAGTCAAGATTCAGATGTTTTTTAGGAAATATAACTGAGTGTCAGGCTTGTCAGTTAGCTGAAAATCAGACCAACGCTACGTGGTTCGGATTCCATGTAAAGCTCGGATTCCCTTAGTTTTTTAGGCTATTGGGCTATTAATATAAATGGTCCTTTCTGAGAAACAGTCATCTTAGTTAGTAACAATGACTACACTCGTTCATCTACACTCATCACACCCAAACGCCCTTCATATTCGCCCATATCTTGACTATCGGCGTCTTAATAATTAGTAATTTTAAGACGTGTAACTGGATATTATGGTAATTTTCTATTGCTAAATCGTAGTTACGTGTATAAAAATAAGAGGAAATAAATGTCATTATTCATAACAATAATATTATAATTAATGATGTATCTATTGTTTTTTTAAAGTGATCTTACTTTTTTGTTTATTGATAATTAATATTAAGTCTTTCTTGGGTTTTGGGCAAGTAAAGAGAAAAATTGATTTTATGTTGTTTCTGAATTATATTTATTTCCTGCTGTTTTCATAGTAAATAGTGTTGTGTTGGTATTAAAGTAGACCTTAAATATATTCTAGACATAGTATCTCAATCTACTCCCTGTAAAGTTTGCGTTTTTTAAATGTTAATATTACTGATCTCTTTTTTCTCTTTTTATACTAGTTTTAAAAATTATTAAAATGTTCGACAGTTGTTCACATCGTACATGGTGAAGACACTTCATCTCCACTACACAAATATTCTTCTTATAATATGCTACAGTATTAATAAACTTAAAATACCTTTTTGGAATAAAACGCAACGTTTGTACGGATGTGAATATTAAAACTTTTTATACATAAAATATATAAAGTTAATTTAACATTTATTGTGTCAGTAATGTACGTTAAATTTGAGCCTACAACTTTGACACGTAAGATTTAACGTAAATTTGATTTAAATTCCTTCCAAATTGGAGTTAAAAATTGCAGTGAACGTTTCACAGATTTTATCTTGAACAGTTACAATCACAAAACCTTTTTCTTTCTTTTAATATATTGTGTTGGACTATGGAATGATAGTTTGTCTCTCCTATTTATAACATGAATCATGGGTCGAGGTCTTGTTGGGTTGATTCATAAAGTGTCTGATAAGTTGTCTGAAAACCCTAAGTTGTCTGGTTATGTTTCTTTCCAGAGACTTATGTACAATGAGCACAATGTATTTATCTGGTAAAATATTTAAGGACATTATCATTTTCTGATATTTTACTCTGTTTTATAAAGTTATGTTTTTGTTTCAGGTATGTTGCTATCTATATTGGGACAACCCCTAATGGCATATGTAAGTGGTAATTTACTAATAATTAACTAAAAAACAATAAAGAGAGAATTTTTAAGACATAGGGCCTAGAACTTTAGTATTCATAATATTTTGTTCATACAGTATATAGTAATAAAAATAGAGTATTAGAGATATTTAGTCATCCCTGAATTTTGTATTTCCTTCACACTTTTACAGTTTATTGTTTTCTTGTGTATAGATTTTGAGAGGTTTCGAATACTATACATAAGAAACAATCTAGTTTAGATCTTAAAAATAGTTCATTACATGTCCTAAAAAAGTGTATTACGTCTCTTTATCGTTCTTGAAAAAAAAAGTTCGGCCCCAAAACAGACCCTTGTTGGACACCCATCTTCACATTTAAGTCACAAGTTGTTAAACACCCATACACGCACGAATTGATTATTAGTGGTTCACGATAGTAAAATATTATTAAATAATTATAAAATATTGTTATTTTAAAACCAATTTAATTAAAATAATGTATGTGATGTATTTCTCGTTAGCTGTAAATTTTACTCTGACATTTCCCCGTAAGGTTACGCTGATCTACAAACCAGCTCTGATTCGCTAAAAAGGGCGCATATCTGGAAGGGAAAAAGACCTCATAAATTCTGTTTGGGCTTAGCAGTGGGTCTCCTTGTAGGGTGAATCTGCAAGGCCGGATCACCGGCTCCTCCTCCCATCCCGGATGTCACCGGATGACCCTGAGCCCCATCTTGACAGATAGGAGCACCTACTACTATGGTTTTTGCCTCCAATTCAGTAATTGACCGTGAAAAGAATTCGTTTAATCTCCAGTAACCAAGAACATGTCCTTACATTTCTGCTAAATGTTCCGTGTATTTTGCTTCTCAATGTAGTGTAGTTTTTTTTATACTAGAGGCATTTCAATAAATTATCTCAAAAAGTAACTTTTTTCATATGCTATTTGAGTTTGACTTTAAAAAATAAATACTTTGTCATTAAAAAGGTTTGGTCAATTAGATATCGTGTCTTAAGCCGTGAGAAAAAGAAAAAAAACATGATTAGGTATATCAGACTCGATCAAAATATAATGAGCTAGCCGACAGCCCTTGCTTTGCCCCAAGGTGATTCCCTACGCTTGCTTACCCTTCCCTCCGTGGTGCTCTCTAAGCCATCACATATATATCAAATCTCAGCTTGCCGTCGAACGTGCACAACTTAACGGGAACTAACAGGAAGTAGAGCAATCATGTCGGAGCTAGTAGAAATGACATTCAACATTTCACAATGAAAAACCAATCAGCCAATCTTGTGTGTCATGTTAATGTTTTTTGTACTAGCTGTTTGAAATAAATTATTAAAGTGAATTAAATCCGATGCTACTCTTATGGAACAAAGGACATTTTGGGGGACTGTTTTTACCCCTTAGGAATCGAATTTTGATAAATCTTTACTTAATTAATCTCATGATACAAAAGCTAACTTCCCACCAATCTTATATTTTCCGATGAGGTTTTACATAGTTTTTTTGTATTATATAAAATATAATTAATTAGTTTATTACGGTAAGTATTCAGGGGATGCCTACCACCTATACTTTATTTAGTATTCCTATACTATTCCTAAGTATGTAGGACAAAAAGTCCTCATACCGCCTTTTTACCGGGTTAATATTAAAAATATATAAATAACTATTCATTTACTTTATTTACTATAGCTTGTTTAGAATTTTTTTATATTATTTATTTATTTTGTTATTAATGTAGTGTAAACGTCAATGCTGAATAGTTATGCTCCATTTTGTGTAGTTTTTGTACAGTCTTTTAGAGTATGGTCTTATAGAGTCCTTTTTAACGTATTATGGTATTTTTTAACCTTCTTGCTTATGGATGGAGACCCGTTTCATCAAACACTTTTAATTTTGTTATTTTATTTATAGACACTAAAAGATTTTAATATAAATTTTTAATCTTACATTCGAAAAATTTCAAGAACTACAATATTTGAAATTATAGTAATTTAAAACAGTACTTTCATTCGCCTTTTTACTGGATACAGTCCAATATTTCAGTATATATTATTCTCACTTATAATTTTATGGGTATGATTGAAATTATGATCAAGCTACACGATTGAAAACTGGATGTAAGTATTATTTTATAAAATAATGATCTAATACTGACTAAAAATCGTCATTTTGTCTTGCTTTTCATTAACGTCAGTTTTATCCATGGTTTTAGTACGAGTAATTCATGAACCAGCTACAAAGTATATTTATGTGGGATGTAACGTTTGATTACCAACTATTTTACTTTTTTATATTGGAACTGGAATCAGTAAACATGAAGAGGATTTTTTAGATGTTATCAGCCGTACATTTGTAAATATAATCTGAAGTCCCAATGAAAATAGTACTAAAGGAAAGAATGTTCGTATATGTGTTTTAAATCGTGCAGTTTTTGGTGCGCATCTTCTTTTTGTCGTCTGGTACGAGTTATTTACACTAACCACTATGTATATAGGTGTTAGGTTTGTGCTCCTGAGATTCTTGTAAAAAGGTGAAGGTATGCTAATGTACTTTTTTGCGTAGATCTCATCGTTTCTGTATCTATTACATTATGCTCTGCTTGATCTTGTGTTAGATATCGGAGACACGTGGGCCAGACGTACGGTGATTGATGGCGCAGCCTCAACGTGCCACGATAGTTGGTATCAGGAACTATCAAGGCGGCAGGTGCGTCTGTAATCAGTGGAGCCGATAAGTAAATAAGTAAGATGTTGCCAATTTATTAACCTTGACATTTGAGCGTGTCTGAAATGTCACTGACAGAAGATTCCCGTGGTGGGCGGCCACCGGTGGCCGTTGGATGACCGGGTCTTGCCTTATACCGGCGTCGTCGACCGTGAACCGGTCATGTGAGTGACATTCGTCAACATTAAATTCAAAGGAAGTGAATGTCACACAGCTCAATTTTATCACAATATAAATATAAAGGTTATGGTGAGTGAATTCGATAAACCTCGTTTACCATCTTCAGACCTGATTACCTCTATGCGTCAGCATTTTATTGTGATCGTCCAAAAAGAATTTTTTACAACTTGGTCTAAAAATCCATTTTAGGAACCCAAAATAAATGTTTTTTTCGAAAACAAATTTTTGTGTCTACCCGTATGTGTGTCTGTCTGTACGTGCAGTTCACTGGAGACCAAACGGATGGATCAATTTTTATGAAATTTGATATGTGGGTGTATTTAGCCAATATCACCAGACAATATTTTCGCTTTTTTAAAATTTTAGTTTTTTAAAATTTTATGGAAAAAAACACAAAATAAAATTTTCTCATCAACAGCTCTAACGGTTTTGATCAAAATTTCAGATGTGAATTACAATTTAAAATAGGTTAGTAAAACCCGCATGTCTCCAACTAGACTAGTTTTTTAGTTGGCAAAAACCTATTTGGGAATCAAACTAATTTTCAGAGGTTTTATTTTTTAGTGTTTAATATGGGGGAACGTTTGTGCTAATTCTTTGGAACCATTTATTGTATTTCTTTCCATTAGCACGTTTCTTACTAGTAAAAAGACAAACTTTTATTTAAAACATTTTCAAAAATAATTTTTCATCGAATACAATTTACACCAGAGGTTCTCGCCTGTGGTGTGCACCCCCCTGGGGAGGCATGGCAAAATTTGAAGAGGGCATGACTATTTTAGAAATTAAATCAACAATTTATTTTGTGTGCTATTTTCAACAAATATTTGTTATGTTTTCTTTGTAGTACTTTACACATGTGAGAAATAGATCACAAAATATATATTTGATCAAATATATTTCTTCGAGTAGATGTTTATTTATATAATGATTTGATTTAGAAGTAAAAAAAAAAAAAAAAAAAAAAAAAAAAAAAAAAAAAAAAAAAAAAAAAAAAAAAAAAAAAAAATGGTAGAACTACGTTTTACGTAATATGTTCATAATACAGTTAGGGTTAGTAATAATGACTATTGTGTAAAAATCGTCTGATTTTAATGTTCTGAATATGGCTGATATTATTTGACATAACTATATATTATAGACATAACTACCTCTCAAACATTGTTTAATTAGGATTTATTTGTATTTAGTCCATATATTCATTTATTTTAAAAGTAATTAAAACAATGTAGGCTAGGCAAATATTTTTAGTAATATGTTAAAAATAGAGTTAGGCTTAGTAGCCTAAATATCAAATATTGTATGTATACTTTTTTGAAGACTAATTTAATAACCAACTACAGCCAAATGACCTTAACCTAACCATCTTAACGTTAATTTTGCGATTTTGCAACTAGTGTTAACTTATATGTGTGTGGGGGGGGGGAGGCGTGACCTCTCATGAATGTACAAAGGGGGGCACCGTACCATAAAGGTTGAGAACCATAGATTTAGACAACAGTTATAATTACGTGGATTAGAACATGTAAAGCAATGAATTACGTTCGTCTGCAAAGTTAATGTTAGTTTGTAATTGCATTTCATATAGTTTTTACTCTACATTTTATAATATAAATATATATATTCTTATTTTTTTAGATTTGTTTGTTTTTCATTAGTACTATTACCTTTTTTTAGAAAGCTTTTTGCTATTGTTTTAAGTATCTAGTTAAGTAATTTTAATACTGATAATTCTTTCTCTAAAACATACTAAGTACTATGAGAAATAATAAAATAATAAATAGGAGACACCCCTGCACGCTTCCATCGTGCCAATCTCTTGCACGCGTGTGACCTCGACCTTCAGCCTCAGTCTGTGTGTCTCGTAACTACATTAACTACAAGAAACTAAAAAATGCAACTGATAAATTATTAAATGTTGTTCATGTTAAACAGTTTTTTTTATTATGTCATGAATATGACTGATATTATTAGCATAACTACCTCTCAAACATTGTTTAAAGAGGATTTGTATTTAGTCCATATATTCATTTATTTTAAAAGTAAATAAAACAATGTAGGCTAGGCGAATGGAATGTTTAAAATCCATAGTCAAATAATCAGCGCGTACATCAGCATAACACTGTAAACATAAACAGCTGTTTATATGTTTTAATGTAGTGTTAAAAAATAATTAGATCTTTCAGGACCTGTAGGATGAAGCCCGGAGAGTTTTCCGTTTCTGATATTTTCCCATCATCCTGGCTGGATTTATAATTAATCTAATCAAGCTAGGTTAAATTGTTCTTAGCTCGAGATATTACATGGGAACGGTTTACTTATGTAACTGGAATACATGTACAATTTTCAGGAGATTCTTCCTGGGGTTAAAACAGAAAGTTCTTGTAAACATATATCCTAATATGCACAGTTTTCTGTATGTCTGTCCGTCCGTATTTTACATTATAAATGTTTCTCAGCAACCATTAAAGGTAGCGTGTTAAAATTTGGCACTTATGCCTTACTAACAATACTGTCGGAAGGCCGCAGCGAACGGCTCAATGACAGTTCGAAATAGACTACAACTTATGTTTTACGTTTATCCTTGAGGATATAGGGGAAACAAGGGAGGGACTGATCAGGTGCTGACCTTGCAATCGCACGGCAAATTAGAGAAATGACTACATGACACACATTCAGCGCACTATGTCAGACCTCTGTTTCTTTCTTACCTGTGGGGCCTTACAAAGACCAGAATAATTGACGTGAACCATGGTACATAAGAGTCCTTACTGTGCCCTAATGTAATCTAATCTAAACTATTGTAAATCAATACTACCACCTTAACAAGATGTTATTTCTCTTAGCCGTATCTCCAAAATATCCCTGACAAACGCGTGATATAATTCATTCCGAGTTGTCTACTATGTGTATGCGTGGGCGGGTGGGTTAATGCCACCTTATGTGTATGGGTAGGCGGGTGGGTTAATGCCACCGTATGTGTATGGATGGGCGAGTGGGTTAATACCGCCGTATGTGAATAGGTGGGCGGGTGGGTTTATGCCACCGTATGTGTATGGGTGGGTGAGTGGGTTAATGCCTCCGTATGTGAATGGGTGGGTGGGTGGGTTAATGCCGCCGTATGTGTATGGGTGGTGGGTGGGTTAATGCCAACGTATGTGTATGGGTGGGTGGGTGGGTTAATGCCAACGTATGTGTATGGGTGGTGGGTGGGTTAATGCCAACGTATGTGTATGGGTGGGTGGGTGGGTTAATGCCATGTATCCGTATGGGTTTTAATACACTGTACTTATGCTGGTGGGATGGTGAAAACTCCATAAATAAGAACGTGTATAGGAGGCCGGGTGGGTCATGACGCCTGAACGTGTATCACAACAACTTCCAGTAGCACCACCATATGGACCATTGTCCAGTCGTCTGCACCGGATGTAACTCACCGACTCGTGTCGTTTTCCACCACACGTGTGCTTGTCGTTGTCGCCCACAGGCCAAATGCCAAGGACATTCCTTATTTATGCTTTTAGCCGGCTGGCGGACTTTTTGTTGTGTCTATTGTGCTTTATTTCCAGAGAGTAACCGATAAAGGATGGCTCCAGACGCTGGAATTGCCTTCTCGGTCATTGTGTTCTCCAGAATGGCCGTGGTGTTTGGATGGGTTGCCAAAGTCTTGCTGTTACCTCACTTTATCTGTTCAACAGCCTTGCAGACGCCTAATCGGCTCGTGTTTGCCACTCGTTATTCGACAATGAAAACCCATTACAGTAGCGGCGTTATTGCAGTCGAATAAACGCTCGGTTGCTGTAAATCTGTATGACATTATAAATAGCGTCGTATTACAAGGCAAACACGGTCAGTGAGTCGTCGGCCGTGTTGATCACTTTAAGTGACTCTTATGTGCCAACATTATTCATAAGTTTTATTATATACTTAATTACTTATTCACCGTATTTTCTTAATTAAAATTAGTCAGGTCTATCTCTATATAAAAAAGATAAAGCCCTCACTTACTCATCACTAATTCTTCCACTTCCCGTAATCCTACAGAGCTGAAATTTGGTACAAATGTTTGTTGTAGACTAAATAATAAAATTCTGAAGTATTTTCATATTGATACTCCTAATGGGTAGAACAAATTTGTTTCATAAGCATAACTAACATTGGGTTGATTTTAGTAAATTAATAACAGTTGTTTTGTAAATAAATAAACATGTTTATTTTGTATGTTTAACATTTATCCTTAATAGTTTACAATGAATTATTACACTTTTTCTATATATTTTTTCTGTATAAAATTACATATAAAAACAGCTGTTAGAATGTAAATAATGATGTTTATATTGTTTAGAAAGTTATAAATATTTCTTTATGTTAGTAGTAACATTGGCTGTTCATATTTAAACTGTAAATATATTTCAATAACTGAGCTACTAGAAATAAATTTGCATATTATAATTGTACTTAAAATACGTTAACCTATTATAGATATATACAGACCAAAGTCTAAAGGTATTTGGACGTTTTTAATGCACACAATGGTATTTAAAAATACGTAATACCACCAATAATCTCAGCATATTATATCCAATAGTATATTTCATAACAAGAGTGGAAAGTGGGGTTTTGCATGTTCGAGACCATATGTTTGATGTGCGAGACTTGTCGAGCACTTCAAATGGTCGAGAACATACAAAACACTTTCACTCGAGTTTTGAATGATACTTTTCACTACACTACGGAATAAAAACTCATTATTGGAATGTTAACTGTTTATTAAATTAGAAACATGTTTTAAAAACAGGTGTTGTTGACTGTGGAAAATTTTCGATTGTAAACAATGTTACTTTCGGTAGTAAACAATAGACAGCTGTTGAAAATATGTTTCGCAGGTTGTAAACACATAACGAAAACAGCTGAACTCATAGTAGTGTAGTGAAAAAACAATTTACTCACTCGTCAATAAATCTCCGGAACTACAGAACAGATGTTGAGGTAGGCAAGCTTCTTTATCATAGAGATCCACTAAGAAAGTTTCTCCATTCCTAAAAGGTGAAATAGATTCCCAAAGATTCCCTTATTTCATAAGAGTAACATTGGCGTTGATTTTACACAATAGTTTTTTTTCTTTTTTTTTTCTAAAATCTGATATATCATATTAAATCAAAAGCTTGGCTAATTTGGCTTTCATTGTGAAATGTTTACGGTAATTTCTACAAGCTCTCATATGACTTTGGTTCTACTTTGCATCGTCTAAACTTTCTCGTAGGTTTTCTAGACTACAACCATTACTTTATGTAGGAGAACGGCAGCTGGCTGAGTTGTTGTATTAATGTGAATGTTTAGAGAGAACCAAGGAGGGAAGGAAATGCAATCGTAGCGAAGCAAGGGCTATCGGAAAGTAGAACATACCTGATTGTGAGTACCAAATCAACGGAAGATAAACAAGTTTCAATTAAAATAATTGTACTACGAAAGTCAGGTTATACCAATACACATAATGTACCTCCCCGTATAGCGACAGACATATAAGTAACATAGAAATGGCTCAAATCGGAAAAATGACACTACTAAACCAGTCATGCATCACATCAAAACCAAGCGAACATTTTATCTCCAATGTAAATGAGATATTTATTTATTTTTTAAATATATCAACGATATTGCGGAAACCGGCAAATATCATTCTCACACAAGACCAACTATGCAATATATTTAATAGCATCATCATTATCTCTAATATTTTATTTCATTTCATTTCGATTTAATTTCTATCTTATTTTATCATTTCATTTCATTTCAATTCACTTAATTTCATTTCATGTCATCTCATCTTATCTCATCTCATCTCATTTTCATTTCATATCATATTTCATTTCATATTATTTTATTTTAAATTAACAGATGTTAGAGTAAGTCTTTAGGTATTTTTTGTTTTAAATATTTTTTATCAGTGGATAATGAACATATTAAAAGACTAACATGAAGTTAAAAACATAATAATAAGTTTATATGACAGCTTAAGCAACAAACTGGTTTCCTTTAAATTGTTTTCTGTGGAGTTAAGGTCCTTTAAATTATGAGGGTAGAATAGTCCAAAAAACGATGTACTCATTCATCACGAAATCTTTAGTTTTAACCACTTAAAAGTTTTAAATGAAATTTGGTTTGTCAATAGATTCGCAATCATTCCTAAGGGGTAGAAACAGCTCCTCAACGTGCACTTTTTTCTATAAGCATTGGCGTATTTAATTTTAATTGGCGTATGTGTATTTAGTTTAGTAATTTATTTTTCACTACACTACTATGAGTTCAGCTGTTTTCATTGTGTGTTTACAACCTGCGAAACATCATATTTTCAACAGCTGTCTATTGTTTACTACCGAAAGTAACATTGTTTACAACCGAAAATTTTCCACAGTCAACAACACCTGTTTTTAAAACATGTTTCTAATTTAATAAACAGTTAACATTCCAAAAATGAGTTTTTATTCCGTAGTGTAGTGAAAAGTATCGTTCAAAACTCGAGTGAAAGTGTTTTGTATGTTCTCGACCATTTGAAGTGCTCGACAAGTCTCGCACATCAAACATATGGTCTCGAACATGCAAAACCCCACTTTCCACTCTTGTTATGAAATATACTATTAAATTTGCTGATAAAAAAAAACATAAACATGGCACAAAAGCTTAGATAATTTGGTTTTTATTTTGAAATTTTTAAGGTCTTTTCTACCAACTCTGACTTGACTACACTATTTTGCATCCCCCTAAAGTAGTCTTCTAGTCCCCCTAGCATCGGGGTTTCTAGTCTGTGCGACTTTGTTATCCAGGAGAAGGGCAGCAGCCTAAGCTTTTATGTTGATGTGATGGTTGGAAGTTTATATGTTGAGAGTGCCACGGAGGGAAGGGTAAGCAAAACTAAAGTACAGCCCCATAGCGAAGCTAGGGTTTTCGGGTAGTAATTTATAATGAGTAGGAAACCAGAGTGAAATCCAAGTTGACGTTAAGTAAAACCAGACCGTAATGGACCGACACAAATTATCGACTGGTTCTCCGGAGTACGCCACAGTAAATAAATTTATGGGTGTTGTTTTGAAAATGAGTTTGTAGAAAAGATTGTATAAAAGCCTTGTAATATCGATGGATTTTGTAATTTTCAAATTCAGTCAACTCCTACGATTTTTTTAGCAAGATTACGAAAATAGTATCTAGAAGGTGGCAACTTCAGGTGTGTACAAATATTTTACGCTATTATCAAAGGATTGTGAAGGTCAGGATCAGAAGCAGAGCATCCGTGGTGAAATGCCAAGGCTCCTGGCAGATGAGATATGCAGGTTTGTCTGCCAGGTGATATAAAGGCCGTCTCGACGTTACGGTCCGGTAAACATGAGACAAACGCAATAAAACAACATTCCTTCCCGTTGGAGCTTCTGGCGTTGATTTAATATACATGGGTATTATGTTTTATTGTTTACAATGAAATTCGTGATGTCTTAGTCAAATATATCTGATTCTTTACTTTGTGTAGGGTTGAGTAATTATCTTTAGTTAGATGATTGAGAAGAGCAAGCGGTGCCATTTTGCACGCTACTCTAGTGTATAATTTGAGAAAATTGATATGAAAGTGTATCATCTATGTATTAAAAGAATTGGGAAAAATCTATTCCAAGTTCATTCGGACGCTCTGTCCAGCCGATTTGCTTCAATTTTTTTCACGAACGGTATTAATGCACAGATTGGCATTGGCATCAGGCATTGGATTTATCATAAGTCAGACCTTACCCAAGTTGTACTCAAACAAACGAAGTAATTTTTTTATGATTTTCAAATAGTTTTTTCTCACTCAAACACCCACATCTCAGGTTCTAAATTGAGGTAATTTTTGGTCTAAAAACACTCAGTAGATCAAGGCTTTTTAGCAGATCAAGGCCTTTTATTTGGGCTTTTGATCGCCCAAATTGGTTGTCTGAGGATATTTGTGTGCGATCAAGCCAAATATATACACTGACACAATCATCATAAAAACTACAACGCCCATGGCTTGAAATTTGGTACATATGTTTCCCTAAGACCCTAGAGACCCTCTAAGATTGAACGTTTCTCTCCGACTTCAGGAATCCAACCCACTGGCCTCCCAATTTTCAATGTTATTCTGATAGAACTATTATTTATTCATATGTTTGTTTTTCATAAGCTATCAAATAATATACTAATTGATTTGTTTACTTCGCATGATTTTACAAATACAGTTTAACTGCACTAATATTTGCAGTGAAATACGTGCCGAGGCCTAGGTGTTACAAGCGCAGCAAGTGACGGTGTTTACTAGTTTTATAATATTTTATTTACATACACTTTCTAAATATATACATAGCGTAAAAGGCTATATCTCACATTTTTTCAAACATAAAGACGCACTTTCATACTGTCCATACACAATCAACGGACTTGTACATTTCAGTTGCTTGACATTAAAATCATACAGTTCTAGCAATAAATTGGGCGAGTCATTAGTAGTCAAGCAGCATATAAGGTGAATAAATAAGTTTAATTTGTGACCCAGCCAAAGTCATGAGTTAGTATTAAACATTTTACATTTACAACGTTTGCGTAAACACCCATGACAGTTTGACACTCAGTCTAATACCCGTAGATATATAATGATCTAAAGTAACCAAAAAGCCAAACTAAACTAAACATAATCATGAATCGGCGCACGCGTAGTAGAGAAATTAGTAAGATATCATGGAGATTCAGATATCACAATCAGATAAGAATTAACCATTAATACATTAATAGTAATAGATTATGGGAAACCCCTGCACACTTCTCGTGAAACCCCCGTTACTCACTACGCTGTGAGTACGCTCGGCCTTCGGCCTCGGCCTATGACTTAAGTTACAAACATTAATGGGTGTAAAGAAAATAATAATAATAAATTTATTTGCAGTATCTCCTACACAGTACTTGATTTTCTACCTATTTATTAGTACAAACACCCAATGGTATTACTTAGCCTATTTCAAACGAGTTCATTTGTTTAACAGTGGAAGATTAATTAATTAAATAAAATACTGCATTAGATTACCATTGAAACCTGTAGGTACTGTAGAGCGGAGTTGCAATCGAATTTGAATAAAACCATTAACAGCTGTTAAACATTTTTGGACATCATTATTTACATTTGAACAGCTGTTAACGTTTAGTCATTTAAATCTCTCTCTTTGTTATTTCTATGGCCAAAAACGTACTTTGAGGGCTTCTCATACCCTTCAGAGTGAAAATAATGAATAATTAAGACCTTATTGAAAAACTATGAATAGAGGGAAATGTTTTTCCACCTCAACCGTTTAAAATGGTCAAGAAATAAGGAAGGAGTTGCGTTGACAAAAAACGGCTTCACGTATTATAAAGGAAGGATACTAATAAATGAATAGCTAAGATATTTAGGAAATTACTTCAACAGAAAATAATTGTAATTAAATCGATTTAACTGATGACACAATGCATTTAACTGATTAGGAGTTAAATTATTGGTGGTTTATAACTGGCTTAATGCCAATTCGTTAACATATTTCATTCATAAAAGTGCCATTTTTGTGTTATTTATATTATACTAGCTGTACCCGCCCGCTTCGCCGATCATAATATTGAGTTAATAATAATAATAATAATAATAATAATAATAATAATAATAATAATAATAATAAATTGGGTGTGCGTCGGACCACACGGTGGAAGTTATACTTCTTTGGCCATTCTCATACACCCACTCACGCACACAAACAGACAGGATATATAAATGAAATATAAGACATTTGTCAATATTATTCAATATATTTATCTTCAATATATTATACGTGACTTCATTATTATATTATACACCTATATTATCATTATCAGTAATTTCGTCGATTAAATTTCTTCGATTAACAATCGATTAATCGATAGTTCTTAAAAATTTGTTCTTACTTTTCAGCGTGACGCGGTTTCTCGACCAACATCCCATCCCAAAGTGTCTAACGGGCGCAAAGAAGTATAACTTCAATAAATTATGACTTCAATTTATAACTTCAATAAATTCAATTATAATAAATAATAATATTCTTTATTGCCATAAACACAATACATTGTTGTATAGTATGCGTCAAAATTAAGTAAAGTTAAACAAATAAATAGGTTAAAACAAATATATACTGTATATGTAATAGCCTACACAGGAGTCGTTAAAATATTTGATTTGATTTTTAGTGCGCAGTCATCTCCAAAAACTCCGATACGCTATAGAAAGCTGCATTGACGAAGAAACGCCGCAATTTCCCCTCAAACAGTGTTCCGTTGGACTCGCCTCTTATATCTTCCGGTAACGCGTTGATCAGCTTGGCCCCTACTTCGGACGGCAGTGCTTCGTAAGCCCGGAGCCTATGCTGTCCGGTTCTGAACATGTTCCTCCCCCTGGTGTTGTGATCATGCACGTCCCTTCCCCTTGTTAGTGTATATTTATTTTTACAGTATCGAACCGTTTCAAACATATAAAGGGACGGAAGTGTTAGCATGTTTAACATTTTAAAACTATTTCTGCAAGAATCTCTAAATCCCAATTTTGCAATAATTCTCACAGCCTTTTTTTTTGTAAAATAAAACATCTCAAAAAATTAAATCTTGCACAACCCCCCCACAACGTAATTCCATACGACAGGTGTGGATATATAAGACCGTAATAGGCCATTTTCAATAATTGGGTGTTACAAAAATGTGCCAAATGTCTAAGTGCATAAATGCCAGAGGATATTTTATCACATATAGCATCTATGTGTGCATTCCACGTGAGTCCTCTGTCAAGGTGTATTCCTAGAAATTTGGTCTCATTTACTTCTTCAATTTCAGTATCATTGAGTATTACTGATGGACCGCATTCTTGGAGTTCTCTACGTCCAGAAAAAAGTATGTAATTGGATTTTGACTCGTTTGTTTGTAAATTAATGTCTAATAAAGATTGAGTACAAACGTTCAAATTAATAAAACTTTGTTTTTCCAATGTTTCTTTACAATTTCCATGGAATGTTATATTTGTATTCATCAGCGAATTGTACCATCTGACCTTCGGTCAATGAGGACTTTAGATGATTTACATACAATAAGAAAAGGATTGGGCCAATGATAGATCCCTGTGGGACACCATGCTCAACAGTCATACTTTTTGAAAGAAATGTGTTTATTTCCACTTGTTGTGAGCGGTTGTGAAGATATGATTTCAGCCATGAGAGTGGAATTCCCCGTATGCCACTATTGTGTAATTTTGAAATTAGAATTTTGTGATTTACACAGTCGAAGGCTTTGGACAAGTCCAAGAAAACACTAAGACTAGATTCTCTTCTGTCCAGTGCTTCCATGACCGTATCAACTAGTTTAGTTACAGCCTCAATCGTGCTTTTCCCTTTTCTAAAACCAAATTGTTCATTATTGAAGATTTTAAATTGATCAATAAATGAAAGAAGTCTATGTAGGAACAATTTTTCAAAACCTTACTAAAAATTGGGAGAATTGATACGGGTCTATAATTATTTACAGAATTTGTTTCCCCTTTTTTAAAAATAGGGATAACCTTAGCTTTTTTCATCAGGCTTGGAAAATAACCAGATTCAAATGACAGGTTAACTAGTTTGGTTAATGGGTTCTGTAGATTATGAAAACACTGTTTAAGGAGCCATGCAGACACACCGTACGTATCCGTTGAATGCTTTGGCTTCAAGTCCCTGAACATTCCAGCCACCTCCTTCTCCACCACAGGAGCCAACCACATGGATGCCTGTACATCCATTGCAGGGACTCGGTTGTTGGTAGAAGAAGAACGTTTTCCGACATTTACAAAAAACTCATTTAACTTCTCCGCAATTTCGTAGGGATCTTTCACTATATTGTTGTTTATCAGCAATTTTTTCGGACCTCCTTGCTTTTCCTTTCTAATATTATTGTTTATTATTTTCCAGGTTGTTTTTGATAAATTACTAGAGCTTTTTAGTTGTTTACTGACGTTGTATGCCTTAGCTGCTTTAATCACTTTTTTGTAAATTCTTTTGTAGTTTTTTAAAAAAATTTTAAATTTTTCACTAGTTGATGTTTTGGACATTGAGTAATACTCTTTTAATTTTTTTCTGGAAGCCAAAATTCCTTTTGTAATCCAGTTAGAATGGATGTGTTTTATTTTCCTCGTTACCATTTTTTGAGGACAGGAAGTATCCAAGTGGTACATAAAAATGTTATTAAAAGTGTTGAACATGTCCTCAACATTGGCACAGTCATCAAGAGAATCCCAGTTTTCACTGGCCAACGATTTACATAGGGCATTTATATTATCAGGATGAGTGGTACGGCTGACAACAGTTTGGGGAGGCGCTGTATCTGGAGGAGTTTGATTTAGAACCTAATAGCTGAAAGAATTCGAGCATTTTTGCTTCTTCTACCAATATTACATTTTTTAGGAGGCATGTCATAAAAAGTAAACTGCAAAACAAATAATTATTTATTTTGTATTTTCACGTTTCACCACATGTTTTAATTACCGAGGAAAAAAGGTTAACACCAAATACAGATCACCTGATCAAGTAAAAGTAGTGTGTGCTACACTCTCAAGGTGAAATGTAGAACTACAATAAATCAAAACATATACAGTACTGTTGTTGTGAGAACTTCAATCTGCTTATGGCATGTGAAACTACATTAAACCACACAGTCATATGTTTTTTTGTAAACAATTCAGATTCTCCATTTGAATAACATGGGATCTTTAGGAGCCCGTGGGGCGGGACCCTGTGGACGTATCTGCATCAAACTTCACAGAAACCATCTCGGGAGTATACAGGACAACATTCCAAAGTTTCATGGCGATCGGTTGGATGGTTTTGCAGCGTATAAACTTCAAATATACAAGCATCCTCTTTTATAAATATAGATAACTATGAATCACTTAAGAAATTAGTGGAAGTTATACTTTACATGAGTCTTTTTTAACAAGGAAACAATAAAATGCCTTTGGAATAGTTTAGTACGCTCAATACCACTTGCAAGAAAGGTAAATCTCTTTGACCAATGTACATCCAGGTCATTAATCCCAACAAGGAGTCAGTCAAGGGTTCACCATCTGTTTCCATCAGTGTCTCATTGTGTCCCCTGATATCACTGTTCAACTATGTACAATACCAGAGAGGAGCGACTGTATCTCCACACAATGTACAGATGGCCCCACATAGCCATTTGTTGGCTTGCACAGTGCGATGTTCAATCTATCCAAATAGGTTATAGCTAAGAGGCACGCTGGGGCATTCACCTTAAATATGTGTAAGCCAAATTTTAAAGTTCCTAGTTTTTTAGCAAGCCTGTTTAAACTGTTTTCCCCATTTGAAAAACACCTTTTTGAGAATACTTCTATTTTCTGTCTATATTTCTATTCATGCCACACAAACATTCATACTAGGGGGCTAGTGGGCACTCCTGCACGCTTCGCATGCCATCTCCGTTCACTTATTGCGCTAGTTACACCTCGGCCTGTGAATGTTGAATGGAAATAATAATAAGTTAACTGTATAACGTAAAATCACAATGAACAATTAAAATTATTGCATTTAATTACCATCAAAACATTAAAGGCTAGTAGAGCGGAGCCCACAATCGAATATGAATAAAACCATTTTTACAACCTTCCCTAGCATGGATGGTTTGCTAGGGTTTACTGAGCACTGACTAATAACTTTAGCTGGGTAAAAAATTAAACTTATTTATTCACTTTATATGTTGCAAAACTACCGACGACTCACCGAAATATGTCGTAATATTTCAATACATTATGAAAGATCTAAACTCCTCAGTATAACAAACACCATTGTTTACATTCCAACAGCTGTTAACACTTTCTGGAAATCCTTATTTACATTTGAACATCTGATACTTGTCGATTCATTTAAATCTCTCCTCGTGTTATTCTTATGGCCAAAAAAGTACTTTGAGAGCTTCCCGTGCTCTTCAAGGTGAAAACATAGAAGAATTAAGACCTTATTGCACAATTACGAACAGAGGAAAAATGTTTGACACCTCAACCGTTTAAATTGGTCAAGAAATAAGGGATAAGATGTGTTAACAAAACAACCGCTTCACATATATATATATATATATATATATATATATATATATATATATATATATATATATATATATATATATATATATATGAGGATGTGCTTCTTCTTGTTTATTAAAACCAGTTACATATTTACTAAAATGTTGTACGTCTATTTTTTTATAGTGTCTCAATCTGATGTACAAACTGTTAATAGCAGTTAACTGGAGAAAGTAAGCTACGGGAAAACTTCCTTTCTCAGCTCTTTTTTGGATATTAAGAACATAATTACGCCACAATTTTTTCTCTAACTAAAATTAATGTTGTTAATGTCGATTTTACTTTATTTCTTGATATTGGCCGCTTAAAATTGACAAAATACGTGAAATGTTGTTAATCAAGAAAAAAGAAATGTTGAAGATTGATTGAAAAAGTTTTGCCATCTTCAATCTAACGCTCCAAAAACATTATTCGCATTGTAATAACGGTCAGTCATTATTATATGCAACCCAGAAAAAATCGGAAATAACAAATCCATCTTGACTTTATTTTTAAACGTGACCTTTTCTTCATTGCAATAATTAACTGAGAGTAGTCAAATATTATAACGATGAATATGTAAAATATTGTATGTTTTATACAACGTTTGATAAGCTGTTGTTGCTTAGAGTAAATGTCAGTAATTTAAAGGAAGTCAAGTGATCCATTCTGTGTTAAAAATTATAATTCCTGCATCACTGTAAAAATGTGTTCTTTATAGATAGATTCACGTGACAAGGAAAATAATGTAATTAACACGTTGCACCCATTCGGAAAACTGTTAGTTACATTTTTTATTGTGCTAATAACGTACACTTATTCTTTAAAATAACTTTATACTTTTTGTCTTGAGGAGATTTGATATTTTCCTAAAAATATATTATTTCCTGCATTTAAGCTGCGGTTTCTGTTGGCGGCAATATTTTTCAAAACATTTTCCTAACTACAACCAACCGATAGACTGTTGCAACATACTATCATGTTATACCCTATATCCTGCCTAAAGGTCCGGTTGCCACCCGGTTTTGGCCCCCGTGAAAAGGTGTCGATCCCCATCAGTATTCTGGAGTGCGCAGGTTCGTGCCTTACACAATGTCGATTCGGTTTTGCCACCGATTGCTCACACTTTAGTAACGCTATCGATTCCTCCTACAATCGATGTAATTATTTTCCAATCAATAGTACCGTTTTCTATTTTTGACCGATACTAAGTTGACCGATACAAATGAGTTTGACTTATTACTCTGTTTCAATAAGTTACATATCGTTGAATAATACCTGAATATGATATATGACCATACAATTTTATGAATGACCATAAAATATTTGAAAAAAGGAAAATTTCCATAGTAAATTCAATAATAAATAAACTGTTTCTACTTTTGCAAAACATTTTTATTCTCTTATTTTATAGTTTTTTATTTTTCGTTTAATTTTTGAACAATATTTTTTATAATTATTGTATCGTTATTATTATACCTTGTGGTGTTCCACAGGGATCTGTTCTCGGTGCTTTGCTTTATTTATATTAATGACATCCCATTCTATAGTAAAGAAAAGATTGTAATGTATGCTGATGACACTAAGGTACTTGTTACCAGATACACAATCATTGAAGTGGGCCTAGCGATGCGTGTAATGATGTAAAGGAAAGTTATTTATGTTACACTGCCTTTTTTAATGCTGTAAAGCAGTAGGTGCCTTTTGAAAAAGCTCAGTTGGATTTTTATCTGTCTACGGCTAATAAATACACTTTTTACACTTAAATAGATTTTATACGACCTACAAAAAGTGGTGAACTTATTTATAAATGATGCTAATATTACTTATAGTATTAACTCCCTGGTAAACTGTAATCTTACATTTTAATAGCAATTGTGTGATTAACGAGGGAATTACTGAAATGTGAACTGACTATTTAGTACGTCTAAATATAGTGAGAGTATAGTTGCGAACAGTTGTCATATACTGCATTTTAACATATAAATAGTGTTGTATTGAATATTATAAAAACTGCATGTGTGTGGGGTCTGACGAAATTATTTATATATGTTACACTCAAACTCCGAATTCGGACAATGTCCGAAATGTTTACTCACTCCACGATGTGGACAACGTGAATTACCCACGTCGCGGATTGAGCATTTTATTCGGACACTGGCCGAAGTGAAATACCCAGAACGCGTTGTGGGTAAGCGAAAGTACTCAAGTGCCGAAATAAACACGTTCATCGGAGATTGAGCAAAACCATAATACCCATAACCCGACGTGGATAATCTATTTTAACCACGTCGGGTTGTGGGTATTTGTAATTTGCGCAAACGCTGAAAAGCCTCCAAACACAACCATACCCTACACTAATTCCATTATAACAAGTAAAATAAAATCGGATTCTAACCTAACCTAACCTAACGGATTTCGGCGTTTTCGCAAATTACAAATACCCACAACCCGACGTGGGTAAAATAGATTACCCACGTCGGGTTATGGGTATTATGGTTTTGCTCAATCTTCGATGAACGTGTTTATTTCGGCAATTGAGTATTTTCGTTTACCCACAATGCGTTCTGTGTATTTCGCTTCGGCTGATGTCCGAATAAAATGCTCACTCCGCGACGTGGGTAATTCACGTTGTCCACATCGCGAAGTGAGTAAAAATTTCGGACATTGTCCGAATTCGGAGTTTGAGTGTAACATATACATCAGTTAACAACGATGATTGGAATCTGAAGACTTACAGTGTTAGGCACGAGAAGAGTTCACAGAGTTTGGAGAGAAGGCATTAATAATTAATATTATTAATTTTATTTACTTATTAATAAGGATACTGTTATTTATTATTAATTAGTATTTTGTAATTATTTTCACGAAAAGCTAAAATCAAAAGAATGGGTGTACTTTTTAAGTTTTCAGTCTTAGACCTGGACTTTTTACCCAGACCATAACTCCAAGCTCCCTTTGTGGGTGATACAACATTGAGAAACTTGCTAAGGAGGTTTTAAGTACTAAGTGAAATCATTCTTATCGCCATTATTGAAATACAGCTGAATTGCTAGTTGTGGCCATTTTACTCTTATAATTTACGAACCTTTTTTAACCGACTAATTAATTTTGAAATGGCTCTGTTGCTAAAACATCTACGCCTTGGGTATTACTTAGGGACACAATTCAATTGATAGAAAAATATTATCTTCATCCATGTTATAAAGCCTTTGGAATCAAATCAGGGGTTTATGTAATCCCCCATGAAGGAGTACGATTTTGGATTATCATAAGTCCTTTCGTCGTGATGGTTAAATCGTATATACAAAAGCCTGACAAATTACACTATACTAGTGCTAAAAACTAACCACTTGAAACTAAAAAAGAACTTTTTTAAATTAATTAGATGCGAATTTATCACATATGACATACTGTCTCTATGGAACATCTCCTAGGGTTGTTAGGTGGGTCCAACAATATCTTGTCCATTCATATGTTGTCTCGTTGCAGAGCCTTTTTGTCTCTTCTATGCCCAATATTTAACTTTATTGTTTAAATTAAATATTAAATTTTGTAATATTAAAAAACTTCCCTCATAATAATATAAAAAATTTACTGTAGATAAATCGTGATTTTGTCGGACTTCAGTTTTTTGGTTTTTTTCTGATGACTTGGTGCTATTATTTAGTCACAGCATATCTTTAAACCTTAAGTTGTCCTTTTGTGACAGAGAATAGTTATTGTAATGATCCGTAATTTGTTTGTCAACAGTACGTAATTGATCTATTATTTATTGATTCGTCGTAATTATCCTTATTAATTTCTTAGACACCAATCGTAGAGGTATGGGCGAACATGAGAGTGATGAGTGTTGATGAACGAGTCTAGTTATTGTTACTATCCTGAGTTCGACAGCTCAGAAAGGACTATTTATTAATAACCCAAAAGCCAGTGCAACTTTGAGACCTACAGCTTTACGTTGAATCCGAACCACGTAGTGTTGGTCTGATTTTCAGCTAACTGACAAGTCTGACTCTTAGTCCTCTTCCCTATACAACACATGAACCTTGACTGCCATCCAACATGGACACCCCAGACTTTTCTAGTAGTGCCCACGTCGATGGAAACCATTGAGCGGACGCCGAGGACCGAGCATGGAACCTATCGCCTACAATCTGCCAAACACTGTCCCCAAGTTACAGCACTGTGTTACCAGTGCCTTCGATGATTTACGTTACGACATAAAAATCTGCCCAAACACGTCTGCCAGGATATCAGAGTTGTATGGCTTATTTTTGATTTTGATTAATCATAACCAATTTTTTTGTAAAAAAATAAGTAACACTACTACTTTTTCGTTTTAGAAGAAAATGTCTAGTAGTCTTCATATTATCACTTATAATCTGTGTACGATTTATTTTTTATATGAATAATATTAACATGTGATTAATATCTTAAATTTAACTTAAGTTTATGTGAAAACCATTACAAATATTTCTGTAATTTTAACAATACAGTTTTTCAAATTCAAGTCAGGTCTCCAAATCGAGTCGAAATAATTACTCATTTAGCAGCTACCATTGTCTTTCTCAAAAACAGGAAAACCTTGCCGTTATGGGTCATGTTATCAATGGTGGGGGGAATATTGTATTCGGAGTATAGATGGACTTAGCTTGCTTGACCTTGGCCACTGGAACCAGCCCATCAAGGTGGGATGCACGAGGTGTGAGGATGTGCAAAAAGGGGGAAGGGATGGAGACCGGGTTTTGGTACAAATACGACCCTCTACCCTTGGTTCGGCACACTCGTTGGCTCACCGTTGGTCGAACGCCTTCCACTCTTCTGACATGGCTTTTGTGAAGGTAAGATATTTTCATCCACTTCTTAGTTTAGTAAGAAATATCAACTTGTAAATCAAGATCTTTTCAAAATTAAGCCCCTTTAGAAGATTATCAACTAATTTACAAAAAAAAATATAAACTTATAAAAATGATTTAGAATAATTAAACATAATGTTTTGGTGCATTAAAAACTGATGTAATTTTTGCAACGTAGTAACTAACTTTTCTATTAAGTTATTTATTTCAAAAAGTTTTAAAAAGTTAAATTAATTTACTATAAAATTCGTTAAAATTTATAATATTTTACTAATTTATAATTATTGAATTGCGTTAAGGAAGAGGTTTATTTTTGCCAAATATAATATGGTTTTATCAAAATTTAGCACTAACAAACCAAATAATACACGATAAGTTGTAAAGAATATAATAATGCATTACATGGCTAGAGTTTATTATAAAATAATACTTTAAAAATGCAATAATTATAACCAATCGTGAACAGTAATATGAACTAATTGAACTCAAAAATATGAGCCATAAAAATTAAAAATTTCAGTATATTTTCAATTTTGTAAATCCGTAAAGTTGTGTCTTGTATACGAATGGGAGGACCCACTGTGCCGAAAATTGTACTGCTCAAGTATTTAAGAGTTATACTCAAAATTTAAGTAGAACTCTGATGTAAATTAAAAAATATATTGACAAAAGGGTTTATTTTAATTCTTTCTTAAAATAAATAACTTTTAACGCTTAGCTATGAATGCAAGGTTAGTGCTTCATTTTTATTTCAGCAAAATTTTAGTAAACATATATGTTAAATCAGAAATGTGCCTTTATGCAACTCGA
>JAQJVL010005542.1:0-34671 GCA_035578905.1 Stictocephala bisonia | reverse complement strand
AGTAATTGGACTCACCCGTCGACCCAAACACAAGTACAGTGGAAGTGGGCCTACTCGTACATCATGCACATAAGTGGTAGTGGAATCACCCGCCGACCCAATCAAAATGTACAGTGGAAGTGGGCATCCACTTCCATCATTTTAGGGCACACCTTGTATTTTAAATGCGACAAAAAGAATTTCGGGAAGTTCCCCATGTGAGATTTATTAGATTTACAGTTTATAGAATAGCTCTATTTTAAACGATTTAAACACAGGAGATATTGCACGGGTTGTCTAAAACACCCAGTATTTTGTAAATATTTTGTTAAAATAACAATAATCTGTAATATCTGTACCATAACAGTTAAAGTGGCATATTTCAATTTTTTTGTCAAGTTTGATTGCGTATAAAAGTTCCATAGTTAACCAAAGTAATTATTTAATCAATCAGACATCTCTTAAAAATTATAATTTCTTTGTCAGAGAGCTAAACTTTACGTTTTGACGCAAGTAGTAAAAACTTTTAGGATGAATGAATTTACATTCTGAATGCATTATTTTATAAATTTTTAGATTCTGTGAAACTTTCAAATTTAAAGCGTTTACTATATATTATTATCTTAATATATAAAATAAAAAAACGATGTACTCACTGTTGTACCGGGTCTTGGACCGGTACAGTTTCGTTTTTTTTCGTCGTTGTCTGCCAGGCTGCCTGAGATTCGCTTTTGCCCTGCGTTTCGTGTACTTGGTAGCCGTTGGCCCAGTTCCGTTTCGTTCCGTGTTCCAGCAGCTTCGGTCAAGTTGGCCTGTCTGTTCACTTGTTCTTTGCAGCGTTCGTCAAGTCATGGTTGCCGGCTGAAAGGTTCCCAAAACGTAAGTGTTCATTTTGTATGTTTTAATATCTAATCACCCTTTTGGTGAAAATACTTTTGTTTAAATAATATTCAACGGGCTTACTGGTGTTTTCAGGGTTTTGTCTAATTTATATTCTTTGTCTAGATGTTGCTCAGACTAGGTTAAAGCCATGTGCTTCCATGTTACTTGTTACCGTTAATTACCGTTAATGCTTTTTATATCTGCCTTTATTTTCAATTGTAATTCTGTATAATGTTTGAGCCTTTTTACAATTGTAGTTTTGGTATTTGTAGCGTTAAGTGTTTTGGTAGCTTTTGTCGTTATATTGTTAAATTTTGTGTTTATGGTTATTTATTTAATTGCAGATTTTATATTGTGGCCTTCTGCCTGTTTCTATTGTGGCCCTATGCCAGCCAGTTAATGTTTATTTGGCAAATAAAATTAGTTTTGCTCAGCTGCCGAGTGTTATTTTGACCCTCCAACTGCCGCCCGTGATCCCATCGCTCGACTTGTTTTGAGCCATCCCCCTGTTGGCACGCTTTCCAGCTTTGGTGGGGGGGGATGGGTCTCAATTGGTAGCAGAGCGTGGTTGCCTAAAAAAAAAAAAAAAAAAAATTTAATTCTTTCTTGGTTGTTGACGGTGGGTGTTTGCCAGTTAGGAGGCCATGGTTGGCCGACCTACCGTCAAGGTGTCTTGGTAACACGTAGAAAAAAAAAAAAAAAAAGAAACAAATAAATAATTATTTAAAAAGAAAAACAACTAAAAACCAAATAAATCATTTAACTTTGTATTAAAAAAAAAAAAAAAAAAAAAAAAAAAAAATACCTAGGCAATCCGCTTGGTTACCTTGTTGGATGGGTTTCATGGGTGGATTGGAGTGGTCGGCAGTGGCTCGGTAGGCTGAGGGTTTAGTTCGTCTTGGACCCTGGAGTTGTCGTTTTTTGTGTACTGTTGAGAATTTTGTTTTGCGAGATGGCCTATCTGCAGAATGTTGCCCTCCTGGTCAAGGAGGAATTAATATTTGAGTTGAGGTCGCGTGGTGTGACTCCGGAGGGTGATGTTCTGAATCTCCGGAGGTTGCTGCGGGAGCAGTTGTCCGCGGGTACGGCGGTGGATTGGTCTGACCTACTGGAGGTTGGTGAGGAGTTGTCTGTTTGTAAACGTAAGGTGGAAGATTGGGAAGGGGTGTTAGAGGATTTGCAGTTTGAACCTCCAGTAGGTCGTGACCGGGCCTGCCGCCTTGCACGTCTGGGGCATCTGCTTGCCCGTTTAAGGCTGGTCAACCGGGCACCGGGGTTGGAACCATCGGATAGGGCGTGGATCTTGGAGAGTGTGTCTAGGCTGGATGAGATTTTTCAGGCACTCTCCGGGTACACGACTCCTACGGGTCTGGGTCAGCGGCCTATTTTCGCACTGTCGCCTAACGTGTCGAGGCCGCAGGCTGAGACAACGGCTCTCACTGTGCCTGAGGTTCCTTCTGAGCCTGCAGGCGTTTCTGTTGAGGTCGCTTGTGGTTCGGCTCCAGCTGCCATGCCTACTACTTCTTTGGGTTCACCTGCTCTTCTGCAGCTGAGCTACCACAAGCTACCTAACCCTCTCACGCCCATGATCCAGAATCTCCCTGTGATCGATGGGATGGATCCTGAGGAGCTTCTTAAGTTTCTGGTGGCCTTTCTCAGACTTAGTGAGATGCCCGGCATGCAGGCTGGGGACTTGCTTCGTCTGGTTTTCCCGTTTTGTAGAGGTCCCGTTGGGGAGTTGCTGAGTTCTGTCTTGGCCAGTGATGCCTCGGTGGACTCGTTCCATCGAGTTACTTTCATCGTTTCTTCCCATTCGACTCAGGGAGAGGATGGTCATGGACAGATTTTATCGGTCGCAGGGTAGGGGCGAGTCTCTGGCAGCCTATGTCTCTTCAGTCAAGGAAGCTCGTCAAGCGTTGCGCCTCACCCTTTCTGAAGCTGACACCGTTCGCGTCATCCTGGATGGCATTTCTCCCGAAGAACGGTGCAGATTGGTTTTTGCTGGTGTTCCTTCGACTTTTCGGGAGCTGCATCAGCTGTGCATTGTTTCGCGCAGCGTGCAGTTCTCAGACCAGCAAGGGAGGGATTCTGAGAGTCATCGTGCTCTCCCCACCCGTCGACCGGCTATGTCTGTAGGTGTGAGTCGGCCAGTGGAGGGTCGTGGTTCTCGGCCTCCGGTTGTGTGCTTTGCTTGTGGCCAACCTGGTCACATTCGACGTGACTGTCCACGTGCTCGAGGTCGTGGGGCGGGAAACGCTCAGCGCGGGGGGTTGCCTCCACAGTAGCTCCCCGCGTTGTTGCGAGTGACCGTGGCCATTTGCCTTTGACACGTGCCCATAGCAGGAGTGTCGGGGATTTTTCGGGCCTTGCTGGCATGGCTTCCCTGGGACTTAGTGCGGTCACCTCGGTGTGTCCTGGCGTTTTTGTATCTTTTGGTGGTACGGTGTGTCGAGCCCTTCTTAATTCTGGGTCGGCATGCAGTATCATCAGCCTTTCTCTTTTTGAGTCCCTTGACGCCTTAGGACTTGTCAGGCACACCGAGCCCTCTTCTATTACTTGCTGGACGGCATCCCAAACTCCTCTACCTATAATTCTAAAGGCGTTTTTCCATTTTAAAATTGAAGGATTTTCCTAGAGGTGGGGTTTTCTTGTTGCCAAGGACCTGGTGGTTTCTTGTATCCTAGGGGCAGACTTTATTTCTAAGAGTGGTATGGTGCTTGACCTCCAGAGGCGCCAGATATTTTTCAAGTTTAATCGGCGAGTTTTGGTGCCTCTAGTAGGTGATTCTGACTGCCCTCCTGCAGTCAGAGAGGTGGGTTGTGAGCCCGAACAACCCAAGGTGGATCCAGTTGGTCATCTCCCCCCTGAGCAGGCGGAGGCCATTAGGAGGCTGTGTTTGCGGTTTCCTGATGTGCTTACGGCTGAGCTTGGGGTCACTTCTCTTCTGGAGTATGAGATCCACCTCACCGATTCTCAGCCAGTTAGAAGTCATCCGTACAAACTTGCTCCCCCAAAGATGGAGGTTATGAGGGCTATGATTGAGGATCTTCTGAGCAAGGGTGTGATTGAACCGTCTCGTTCTGCTTATGCCAGTCCAGCTTTTCTTGTGCCCAAGCCTAATGGTAAGTCTAGGCTTGTGATGGATTATCGGAGGCTCAACGCTAAGGTCGCTATTGACTCGGTACCTCTGCCTGATTTGCATTCTGCGTTTGATTGGTTCGGTAAGGCTAAGTTTTTCAGTGTTTTCGATTTGAACCAGGCCTACCATCAGATTCCATTGAAGAAGGAATCACGGCCTATGACTAGCTTCTGTGTTCCCTGGAATCTTTACCAGTTCACTAGGGTTCCTATGGGTCTTGCTGTGGGTGCCCAGACTCTTACTCGTCTGCTTGATTCCATCTTCCATGATGTGAAGTTCAAGTTTGTTTTCAATTACCTGGACGATCTTCTTGTCTACAGTGAGACTTTCGGGGAACACATGCAACATCTGGAGGAAGTTCTTAGTCGCCTCAAATCAGCTGGCCCTACCGTCAATCCAGAGAAAGTCACTTTTGCTCGTCCTGAGATTTCTTTTCTGGGTCATCTTATCTCTTCTCGAGGCGTCTGCATAGATCCTGCGAGGACCCAGGGCATTCGGGATTTTCCTCCTCCCAGAGATGCCAAGGGGATTGCCCGTTTTGTGGGGATGGTGAATTTTTACCGTCGCTTCATCCCTAACGTGGCCGAGCTTGCTGCCCCGTTGAACGAGCTGTGTAAGAAAGGTGTCCCTTTTGTGTGGGGCCAAGCTCAGCAGACTGCCTTTGATGCTCTCAAGGAGGCTATCATGCAACCTCCTGTCCTGCGTATGCCTGATTTTAGCAGAGAATTCATTCTTCAGACTGATGCCTCCTCCTCCGCCATTGCTGCTGTTCTTTCTCAGGAGTTTGATGGGGTCAGGCAGCCCATCGCTTTTGCTTCGAGGACGTTGTCTCACCAGGAAAAGAAAGCTTCTTCCATCTATGAGTTAGAATGTCTGGCTGTTGTCTTTGGTACGGACAAGTTTCGGCGTTTCTTGGAACACGCTGAGTTCTTGCTGGAGACTGACAATCAGGCACTATCTTGGCTTCTTGCCCATCCCCGGCAGCTCGGGAAAATTGGTCGCTGGGTAGTCAAAATTTCTGCCTTTAAGTTCCGAGTTCAACATCTTAGGGGTACCCAGAATGTCATCGCGGATGCTCTTTCCCGCATGTACCACGAACCCAGTGATCCACCTACTGAGGCTGTTGCTCAGTGTGGTGCTGTTCTTCTGGATTTTCCTCTGGCTTTTGACGACCTACTGTCCCATCAGCAGAAAGATCCTGAGATGTCAGTCATCTTAGGTGAGCTTCAAGAGGGAGGTGCCCACCCTGCCTATTTTCTGTCCAAAGGGGTACTCTGTTGCCGTCCTCGACAGAGGGGTGAACCCCGTGTAGTGCTGCCTAGTTATCTAGTACCGATGGTCTTTCAATATTATCACTCTTCTCTTGTGGGCGGTCATCTTGGCATTCATAAGACCATCGCTAAGATTCGTAGGTACTTCATCTGGAAAGGCATGGACCGGGATGTTGCTGGCAGAGTGCGGGCTTGTCACCTGTGCTCTCTCAGCAAGCCTAGTCAGAATGCAAGGTTAGGGTTGTTATCTTCGGAGGTGGCCGAGCGTCCTTTTGAGAAGGTGTTCATCGACTACGTGGGTCCTTTTCCCCGTAGCAAGTCAGGTAGCTCCTACCTACTTGTTTGTGTGGATGCTTTCTCGAAGTTCGTTTGGCTTTTCCCACTTCGGAGTGCCACGGCTAAGCTCACCATCCGTGCTCTCCAGTCCCAACTCTTCCAGCACCTTGGTGTGCCTTCCACTCTTGTGTCCGACAACGGTAGCCAGTTTACCTCCCATGAGTTTCGTAGGTTCTGTTTTGGCAATGGTATCAGGCATGTGACTACCTCTCCTTATTACCCACAGCCTTCTCATGCAGAGTGGTTCAACCGCAATCTTCGGTCTGCCCTTATTACCTTCCATGCTGAGAAGCAGAACACCTGGGATGAGAGTCTCTCTTGGCTCCAGCTTGCTTTTAATTCTTCCAAGCATGAGAGTCACAATGCCACTCCCTTCGAAATTCTACATGGCTACCCTCCTAACAACCCGTTGTCCAACTTGTGGAGGTTAGAGGATCTTCTACCTACGCCAGGTGCCACTGACGTAGTGTCCACGTGGCGGGCTGCTCGGCGCAACCTGCTACGTGCTAGAGAGAGAGTAAGGAGGAGGTATGATAAGGGTCGTACTCCTAACCCTTTTCAAGTTGGAGATCTAGTTCTTTGTCAGGCTCACCCGGTCAGTTCGGCCGCGGAACGAAGAGCTGCAAAGTTGTGCTATCGGTGGTCTGGTCCCCACCGCATCGACAGGTTTTTGTCACCGGTGACTGCTCTGCTGGTTGATCCCCAGTCAGGCAGGGTGTTTAGGAAAGCCCATGTGTCCCAGCTTAAGGCTTTCCGGGGAACGGTTGGTCCAGGAGTTGGTGTTCCTGGGGGTTTCTTGGGGCAAAGAGATTGATCACCTCTGCGCCCTAGGTGGCTGTTCTGAGAGAGTCTTCTTTCTCTCTTTTTTCTTGTCGGGCCCGACAGTCAGGGTAGTTTGCTCCCTGTTCGAGGGGTTTCCCCTCTTAGTTTCTCTTGGACGTCCTTGGAACACCACTCTTCGGAGTTCTTCGTCTTCTCTTGGTTCCCTGAAGGTACCGAGTTTGCTCCCCTGCCTGGGTGTGTTGAGGTTTGCAGAGGGAGGTTGTACCGGGTCTTGGACCGGTACAGTTTCGTTTTTTTTCGTCGTTGTCTGCCAGGCTGCCTGAGATTCGCTTTTGCCCTGCGTTTCGTGTACTTGGTAGCCGTTGGCCCAGTTCCGTTTCGTTCCGTGTTCCAGCAGCTTCGGTCAAGTTGGCCTGTCTGTTCACTTGTTCTTTGCAGCGTTCGTCAAGTCATGGTTGCCGGCTGAAAGGTTCCCAAAACGTAAGTGTTCATTTTGTATGTTTTAATATCTAATCACCCTTTTGGTGAAAATACTTTTGTTTAAATAATATTCAACGGGCTTACTGGTGTTTTCAGGGTTTTGTCTAATTTATATTCTTTGTCTAGATGTTGCTCAGACTAGGTTAAAGCCATGTGCTTCCATGTTACTTGTTACCGTTAATTACCGTTAATGCTTTTTATATCTGCCTTTATTTTCAATTGTAATTCTGTATAATGTTTGAGCCTTTTTACAATTGTAGTTTTGGTATTTGTAGCGTTAAGTGTTTTGGTAGCTTTTGTCGTTATATTGTTAAATTTTGTGTTTATGGTTATTTATTTAATTGCAGATTTTATATTGTGGCCTTCTGCCTGTTTCTATTGTGGCCCTATGCCAGCCAGTTAATGTTTATTTGGCAAATAAAATTAGTTTTGCTCAGCTGCCGAGTGTTATTTTGACCCTCCAACTGCCGCCCGTGATCCCATCGCTCGACTTGTTTTGAGCCATCCCCCTGTTGGCACGCTTTCCAGCTTTGGTGGGGGGGGGGGATGGGTCTCACTCTACACGAAATATCCTACACCATTGAACAGATTTTTATGAAAATTGAAGGGAAGTTAGCATTTGTATCAAAGAAATCCACTAAGCAAGGATTTCTTGAAATTCCATTCTTAATGAGTATAAACAGCCACTCAACGTTTCCTTTTTTTATTTTTTTCATAAAAGCAACATTGTATTAATTTAATAAAACAAATAATTTTAAACAGCTGATACATCAAACATAAACTTGGCCCAAAAGCTTATCTATTTTGGGTTTTATTGCGAAATTGTTAAGGTTATTACTACTAACTCTGGCATGATTGAACTACTTTGCGTCATCCTAAAGTAGACCTATAGTGTTTTCAAAACATTAAAACTATTTTATCTACGAGAACGGCAACAGGCTAAGCGTTTATCCTGGTGTAACTATTTAAAGAAAACCACGGAGGGAAGCAAGCGTAGAGAACCAACACGTAGCGAAGCAAGAGTTTTCAGCATGTTTTCTTGTAAATGCTGTTTAAAATATAATATTTAACTAATTTTGAAAAGTAATATAGTTAATAATCATAATAAATTTTAGGCTGGCCCGATTGTCGTTCTATGTATAAAGGATATCAAAGTACACATTTTCGAGCGGCACATGGAAGGCGCTACCTTGTTTACAAGCAAGTTAAACATGTAAACAATCGCAGGCACACACGTGGGCTGGATGGTCACAGCTTTGTCCTCGAGACTATATGGCGCGCGGGACAATAAGATACTTGACTTGGTATTCTTTTAGAATATAATTGACCCATCTACATGTATACATAAAAGTCAATGTTTTACTGAATTTACTGCAAAAGCTAGTCAGCAGTAAATTCAGTAATACCCGTGCCCAATTTGGGAACTATCCATGATCAACTTGGGGACCCATCTTTGATCAGTTTGGGGAGTAACCTGTGATCGGCTGAGCACCTGTCAACCTTGAGATGTATCAATGCGGAGGTTTCCTAAATTAGATGAAGAGAAATGCGTGCTATTACTTGAAAAACAACAGAAAAACAATCCAAAGGGTCATGACAGTAATTACGTCATGAGAAACACAAAAAAGATCAGATTACTATAAATAGTTGGTACTCCACTTTTAACAACGTGTTATTTGAAAGACAAACTAAACTAATTTTTTGTTTAGTATACACTTAAACAGTGTTGGAAATTAATTACTGTACTGCCTGTGTTAGTGTCACGTCACGTTTAACTCCCAGTAACGTCACTGTCTGTTCATTTACCCATGACATATAGCAACGAATAGTGACATTATTGTAGCTTCTCGCGACTCTTTTAAACTGCGTGAGTTTTGAGGTTTCTTGCGTGAGAGCGTAAGGTGACTTTTGAATGCGTGATTCTCATAAATTTTGCGTCACCTTGATTTATGAGTTGCCAGGTCTGGCTTGGGTATCAATCGTAACCAACCGTGACCAATTTAAGAATCTGACAACGGGGTTTTGGGGATAACCACTGTAGGAGTATAGATGGGTTGGTTGGTCAATTTCTCTGAACCTCTATGTGTGGTAGGGTGGGTGAATAACACTGTATGTGTTTAGTTGGGTGGGTGAGTCAATACCACTTTCCATGTATGGGTGGGCAAGTTGAAATTAGATAAGTTATAATAATCTTTACCATTGAATTGTTATAGGCTAGTGGGACAAAGTCTTACAATGATAAATTTACTGTTTTCAAATCCATTCAGCAATTAATTCCTTCACTACTCCAGACCCAAGTCCTTTACTGCATTGGCAGTTCAAGTGCAAGCTGACACACGGTGGGGACATTAAAGGAAATGAGGCAAGGGTGAGATCGCACAGTGGTAGTGAATCTATTGGTCACCCATCAACCTTCCCATACACGTCCACCCATCCACGTACAGTGGTCTTATCTAAAGACCAAGGTTTTAGCATTTATATGTACGTTGTGCAGTAGAATATTTAAACTTTTTTTTTTATTTAAAATGCCACACAACTATTCTTTTCAAGATATGATTGATATGGATCTACCTAAACGCACTAAAGCCCGGCACTTTTATTCTGAAAGGTATCTAAATAAAAATATATCAAATGAGTCACCTTTCGTTTAAATCGATACTCGCCTTGGATAAACTAGATCCTTGAAAGCAGTGTCACATGACCTTGAGAGGCCTCAAAGCAAAAGAAAACTAGATTTAAAGGAGCAAGTTTTAGAAATTAATTGTAAATGAGTTTCCTAATTCAAGTACAAGAAAAAATAGTGTTATGCTGGGTGTTAATCACATGTTATTTTGGAGTATTTTTAGAATAAAAAAATGACCTTATCACAGCCAGAGTGTCCAAGCTCTGCTTCCGGATGATTGTATGATAACTTTATGTGTTTAATTTCATAGTAAATTTGAATTTGACCATTTGTTTTTTTTAAACCCAGCAACTTGGAGACAAAGTGTTTGGGAGGTTGAAGGCGATAGGTTACATGCTAAGTCCTCTTAATACCGACACGGCGTCCACTCAATGGTTGCGACCGACGTGGACACTACTAGAGAAGTCTTGGGTGTCCATGTTGGATGGTAGTCAAGGTTCAGATGTTTTGTAGGAAAGAGAACTGAATGTCAGACTTGTCAGCTGAAAATCAGACCAACACTACGTGGTTCGGATTCCATAGTTGCCCTGGCCATTGGTATATTAATAAATAGTCCTTTATTAACTAAGTCGAACTCAGATAGTAATAATGACAACACTCGTTCATCAACACTCATCACACTCATTCACTCCTCATATTCGCCCATATCTTGACGATCGGCGTCTTAGAAATGAATAATGAATAATTCCGAAAGTAATCACATTTACTATGGTACCCCGTGATAACTTTCAGTAGCTACGCGTGGTCAACTTGGTTAGCCATTGTTCATCTTTGGTAACTCGTGCTCATTTTGGTTCGGCACTCGTAATCAAAAATTGAGTAGCCACTGACAGTTACAGATAGTTTCTCGTGATAAACTTCGGTCGGTACTGACCTACTTTGGTAGGCCGAGATCATTTATAATAGCTACCCATGATAACCTTTGGTAGCCCGTGATCTTAGGTGATCAACCCAAGATCATCTGGGATAGCCACTGATTTATTTCAGTAGTCTTTGATAACCTTACCAAGCCACCTGTGTATTTATAAAACCTCTACGGGGGTTTGAGGGCTCCGTATGATTAACTTGGGTACCATGTATACCTATTGACCCAAGTGTACACTAAAATGACTCTCCCACTCTTAAAATAGTACAGTGGTATTGATACAACCACTTCTTCTTCTTCTTCTTCTTTGTCTTTGCCTTTTCCCACGTCACGTAGGGTCGGCATTACAACTCCGGATCCTCCTCCTCCACAGCTGTCTATCCAGGGCTTCTTCCTTCCTCCATCCCTTTTCCCTCAAGTCACATGACACCTTGTCCTTCCATCTCATTTCTGGTCTCCCTCTCTTCCTCCGCCCCTCGACCTCCAAGTCTCCAACCCTTCTCCCCACATAGTTCTCCCCTCTTCTACGTATGTGCCCATACCACCTCAGTCTACCTTCTTGAATTTTCTTCCCTAAGGGTCCCACTCCAACTGTCCCTCTGATGTAATCATTTTTTATTCTATCCTTCCTTGTAACTCCACTCATCCACCTCAGCATTCTCATTTCCGCCACTTCCATCCTTCTCTCTTGCGCCTTCTTTATCGGCCAAGTCTCTGCACTATACAGCATTACAGGCCTCACCACAGATTTATACAACTTTCCTTTCCTCCTGGCGCCAACCCTCCTATCACACAACACTCCACTCATTTTCTTCCAATTCATCCATCCACTATTAATCCTATGCTGTATTTCCGCCTCCAGTCCTCCATCACTCTGGATGTACGAACCCAGGTATTTGAACTTCCCTACCCGTGGCAGCTCTTCCCCTTGTATGTCCACCCTTAGCCCCTGTGTTTCTTCCATACTCATGTATTCCGTTTTCGCTCTGCTGATCCTCATTCCTCTTTCTTCCAACACCTTCCTCCACTCTTCCAGTCTCACTTGAAGTATCTCCTGGGTTCTCTCACAGATCACCACATCATCTGCAAACATCATGCTCCATGGCGCTTCTCTCTTTACTCCATTTACCATACAGTCCATTACCAGGTCAAAGAGGTACGGACTGAGAACCGACCCTTGGTGTAGCCCTACTCTCACTGGGAAGTCTTTAGTGGTACCCACACTGGTCCTTACTTGCGTCATTACTCCTTCATACATCCCCTTTACCACTCTCACATACTTCTCGGGTATGCCTTTACATCTCATACTTCTCCATACCTCCTGCCTGGGCACTCTATCATAAGCCTTTTCTAAGTCAATAAAAGTCATATGAAGGTTAGCCCGCACCTCTCTGTGCCTTTCCATCAATTGTCGCAGTGCAAATATTGCGTCCGTTGTTCCCCTTCCTGGCATAAATCCAAACTGTTCTTCACACACTTCACTCTCCTCACGCAATCTACCCTCAATGATCCTCTCCCATATCTTCATTGTGTGGGACATCAACTTTATCCCTCTATAATTTCCACAATCTTGGATATCGCCTTTTCCCTTGTATATGGGAATAAGTATACTCTTTGTCCACTCATGTGGTATTTTTTCCCTTTGCCAAATCTTCCTCATCAGATCCCAAAGCACATCAATGCCCCGTTCACCCAGACACTTCCATGCTTCCACTGGTATTTGGTCTGCACCAACTGTCTTTCCATTTTTCATCTTCCTCATCGCCCACTCCACCTCTTCTCTACTTATCATCACAGTCATTCCCTCATTTGCTTCTCCGTCCTCATACTTCTCCCTCTGATTTTCCTCATTTAGTAGTTCCTCAAAGTATTCCAACCACCTTCCTAGTATTTTTTCCTGATCATAAAGTACCACTCCTGAACTATCCTTCATCTGCTTAATCGATGTCATGTCCTTACGTGATTTGTCCTTTGCTTTCGCAATCCTTATTAGTTGCCTGTCATCTTGGTTTCTTTCCAGATCTTCGTATGCCTCCTCCATGGCCCTCGCTTTTGCCTTCGCAACAGCCCGCTTTGCCTTCTTCTTTGCAATCTTAAAGGCTTCCTTTTCTTCCTGTCCCCCCCTCAGATCCCATTGCTTCTTTGCCTCCCTCTTCAGTTTCACCCTTCTCTGAACCTCCTCGCTCCACCACCACGCTTCCTTGTCCTGTGGTGGTCCCTTTCCAGACGTTCTGCCTAGCACTTCTTCTCCATATCTCCTTATAACCTCTCCATTTATGTTCCACCACTCTTGTACATCCTCCGGCAATCTCAGCTCACGCAGCACCTTTTCCCTAAATTCTTCCTGAAGACTCTCCTCTTTCAGCTTCCACCACTTAATCCTTCTTTCTCCATAACTTTTGAATTTCCTGACTTTCCTTACCCCCATCTCACAGTCAGCTACTACCAGCCTATGTTGGGCTGCTACACTTTCGTTTGGTATGACCTTGGTGTTCTTTATTTCCTTTCTATGTCTCCTTCTACACAGGATGTAATCTATCTGGCTTCTCTGTTCACCACTCTTAAAAGTTACGAGTTGTTCTCTTCTTCGTTCGAAAATGGTATTTGAAATTACCATATCAAAAGCCACTGCATACTCCACAATCCTCTCTCCTTCTGCATTCCTTTCGCCATAGCTCCATCCCCCATGTACTCCATCCTCCCCACTTCTTCTCCCGCCTACATGTCCATTCAAATCTCCCCCAATTATGACCCTTTCGTTGTCTGGTATCTCCATTGTTGCTCCATCCAGCAATCTCCAGAAATTGTCCTTTTCTTCCTCAGAACACCCCGTTTGGGGTGTATACACACTCAGCACCGTGACTAGTTCATCCCCCACGACCAACTTTACACTCATGATCCTATCGCTTATCCTTTTAACCTCACACACTTCCTCCTTGAGGTCCCTATTCACGATAATCCCCACTCCATTTCTAGAATCCCTATCTGCACTACTATAGAAAAGTTTGTATCCCTCTGCCAACACTCTTGCCTTGTCCCCTCTCCATCTAGTCTCCTGCAGACACAGAACATCCACTCTCCTCCTCTGCATTACCTCCACAATCTCCCTGCTCTTTCCATTTAATGTGCCCACATTTAGAGTTCCAAATCTTATCCTATATTTGTATTATATTGATACAACCACTATTACGCACTTAAATTATCGCCCACCTACCCAACACGTACAATGATATTGACCTACCTACCCAACCATTTATTCAGTACATTGTTCCATTCACCTTCTCATATACGTATAGTGGAATTGATAGGGGAATTAACCAACTCTCCAACCCATACACATATGTTGGTGCTGATTCACCCACTCTCCAATGCATTCCGTTCGATGGTACTGATTTGTGTTTGAAATTTCCCAATAATACTGATTTACCAATAATGATGTTACTATGTAGGTTGGAAGGTCCTCACCACTGCCCGTGTATAATTGGTAGGGGAGTCAACACAGGAAATACATGTGTTGGTGGGTGGCTAGGCCAATATCATACGTGTATGGATTTAATGAGTGGGATTACCCACCAAACGTGTGTGGGTAGATGGGTGGATCAATCAATACCCAATAACACTGTACGTATATGGGTGGGTGGGTAGAACGTTCCAACGTTCGTGTATGGGTGGGTGGGCTAATATCAACGTACGTGTTTGGTAGGCGGGTAGGTAAATACCATTATTACGTGTAATGGTATGTGGGTGGGTGAATACATTCACACGTGAACTGGGGCGGGTGGGTTAATATCACCATACATGTATGGGAGGTTTAGAGGGTGACCATCTATTTAATAGAAGAACGGGAGAGGTTGTACGGTCTCACTTTGGTAGAGTGTTTGGTGAGTATCTTAGTACAGGGTCAGGAATTACCTTCTTAACGGTAAATGATACCTTCCTCGCAGATCATGAAGATGTTACAAGCCTTACTAATTTTCAGAGGTCTGTGATAGGTGGCGATGATCTCACCACACGTGGCTGGGCGAGCGCGGGAAAACAAGGCCCCTTCCTTATCATATCATTGATGCGTCTACAGCTGCAAATACGTGACAGAATGTTTGTGGGCCACGTCTGTCAGAGAGTCAGCTGATAACGAGTACCGTTCTTACGAATCCAATTATTTGGTTTTTGTTTATAAGTTAACTAAATGATTAGTCTCAAATTGAAAATTGTTTTAGGTTCTTTTCAAATGTGATTATTACATTAAATAACCTTAATAAGTTAAATATTGTTTTCCACTATTTTTCACTACATAATAGCTTTTTTAGTAGATAAGAAAATTACTTCTCACATGTACAGCCCTGTATTTAAAGAGAAATAAATAAATAATAATATCACATAGATGAGATATCTTGCAAAGTATTTTCATAATTACTATAAGCATAATCCTATCACGATAAATTAATTGACCATATTGAAAATTAACGCATTACTTCCTGTTATGTGTGTATACATTTTTTGTAATCGTTTTCAACAGCACTTAGCAATCAGGAATCAATAACAAGTAATAGTTCTAAAATTATTTCAGTAATTGGAGGAAGATTGATACTGTAGTATTCTAATTTTATAGGCATTCCTTATGAAAAAAACAAATTGGGTGTGCGTTGGACCACACGGTGGAAGTTATACTTCTTTGGCCATTCTCATACACCCACTCACGCACACAAACAGACAGGATATATAAATGAAATATAAGACATTTTTCAATATTATTCAATATATTTATCTTCAATATATTATACGTGACTTCATTATTATATTATACACCTATATTATCATTATCAGTAATTTCTTCGATTAAATTTCTTCGATTAACAATCGATTAATCGATAGTTCTTAAAAATTTGTTCTTACTTTTTAGCGTGACGCGGTTTCTCGACCAACATCCCATCCCAAAGTGTCTAACGGGTGCAAAGAAGTATAACTTCAAAAAACCTTTAAAACTTTGGACATGTATTAACGTATACAAGTCTTTAACATTTTTTATCAGTGTTTTATGTTTGAAACTCATAAGCTAGTATTTTTTATTTGTATATTAGTAGAATTATCAATGTACTAACTAGACTAATTTTCGTGTTATGTTATTTTGGGCAACAGAACTCTTTTACACTCCAGGGAATTCCCCCAATTGAATAATAGAATTGCCAATATACAGGAAGCCTAAGAAATACAAAAAACAAATAAAAAATAAATCCAATCCTCCATTTTACATACAAAAAAAAATTATAATACATTACTATTCACAAACAATAATTCATAGTTTAGAAAATATATTTTACATTGGAGAAAACAATTATGCCCACTTAGATAAATAGCTGTGCGTGGGCATGAGTAATTTCTTAAGATCATTTTTATGCAAGACAAAGAAATGAGAAATAATTGAATTTATGTGAAATTCATAATATATACAAACAGGGATAGGTTACAATTTATATACATGGATCTATCCAGAAATGTTATCATAATTGTGATTTTTTAAACCGAATAATATAACCTAATTGAAAAAATATGGTTACTGTGCAAGAAAATTGGAATAAGTCATAAACATGAATATAACTAAGGTCAGAAAACTAGGGGGAAAATAAAACAAACACGACAAATTCATAGTAGAACAAATATGTCTGATTAGGTATGGTATCGGTTGATTGGTAGTTAACCGGTCAGAGAACTAGGGGGAAAAAATAAAAAAAAATAAAAACACGACAAATTCATAGTAGAACAAATATGTCTGATTAGGTATGGTATCGGTTGAGTGGTGAATAGATTATAGAGGCCAGAATGTTAGTTATCAATAACTGGATGCGATACTCAACTCCGATGCACCCTCTCCCAAGGTCAACAACCATGCAGTTACTTTCCTTTTGTACGTTAAAAGCTTAAGTTTCTGAAATCCTTTGAGTTCATTTGGAATATTTCTAAAAAGATGTTACATTATGAAATGAAAGTTGGTTAATGAGTACACTTTTTAAGTCTATCCGTTTGTATGTAAGTGTTTTGAGAATATCAAGTAAGATAATAATTGTTTTTAAAATAAAGTGTTTTTAAGAGTATAAATGGAGTAATTTATTATATAGCTGTCGAACAAATAATACCTTGAATTCTTCGAGTAAAATGTCTATAAGATAGCTTCTATTTTCACCCATTGCGGTTTTATTATCGAATTTTATGACGTTTAATGAACCGAATATTGATTTGAAAACACCACCCCAAGCAATATTCCCGCACAAAAACAGAGATTGGCAATATGCATTGTATGACAGTTTTATGTCTGACGGCACAAGGATGTCTAGTAACTGTCTGAAAACAAATAAGAGTTAATGGTCTTTTTTAAATATGAAAACGTGAACACTTCGTAAGAAGTTTATAATGACTGTGTAAAAGAGTACTTATAAACTTCGTATCCTCTACTACATATGTCTCCGCAAACATCTGAAAACTCATTTATCTGTCAGGTTTAGAATGTGTTATAGAAGGAGAATTGAGAACAAGAATATGTTTTAAATTGGACAATAATCAGACTGATACTGCGTGACTCAGACTACGCGATAAATCGTAAGACTCCTTTAGTTGCCTTATTCATTGGTAATAATGTTATAGTTCCATGTCCCTAGACAACATTTCTTGGCCTAAATATTGACAACAGTTTGAACGTTAACATTCATATAGATTCTGTTTGTAAAAAAATATGTTCGGGTATTTATTCAAATTGAAGATGGACAGGTATCAATACTATTATTGTAGGCCCATATAGGAAGACAGGGAGGGAGGACTTCATGATAGACGTATAGATTAGGACATAAGGGCCTTAGTCATATCCAATATGCAACTATTCTTAATACCTTACATAATACAATCTTGTGTATTGGTCATTTTCTAAAACTATTATAGAGAAGATTTAAGATACAAATTGGTGAATGGTATTTGGTTAAACTCGCGAAGTACCATAGTGATTCAAGGGCAAGCAGCAAGCATAATGTTTAATCAATGAGGGTTGAGTACTTCTTTGTACAATTAGTATTCTTAACCACATTTGTATACAGAATAGGAATATACTTAGCCAACAAATCAGCATTTTGCAACTACGAAGTTAACCTAAATCACACCTCAGTGACCAAAATTGGTTCACATAGTGTAGTTTGCAAATTGAGAAGGAAGAAAGACTAAACTAGCCCATGTGCCACTTTACTCATTAGTTTATTTGCATTTAAGTTTATTTATGGATCCATCCAGTTATATATCTTAAGAGAACCGTCTTTGTTGTGGATACGACAAGGTTTCTGGAACGATCGCGATTCTTAGTTAAATGAGGAATTAATCTGAAACCATCTTTGAGCATTAATGTAAAGGCCTCCCATACAGCTTTATTAAAATTCCACCTCGGCTAAGAAAAGGAAAAACATAAACCTGAGTTTCGTAAAAAAACAATTGACGGATTTGTTGTGAACGAGAAAGGAAAAAAACGCTTTTTCTAATTGTTATGGCCCTTTAAACCTATTTGCATATACTATTTGTTGTGGGTCTTATAAAATTAAGTTAGTTTTCAAGATTAGCTCTACTTGTTTACACAAATCTCCTGCGCTTAACACATTTCAGTAAGTAAGTATGTAATATTTTACATACAGACGTTAAATGTTACATAGGTCAGTCAGATATGTCAGCCAACACATTGAATTACTGTACCAATAAGCTGTTTAGCTTTTTTTACCTTCCAACCATCCACCTCCAACCATACGGAGGTAATGATCCACCCACCTATCCATATCCGTATGTAAGCAACAAACACACCTCTGTTCTATCCAGACATAATATAATCAACACAGCAGGTATAATCACTAAAGCTCTACCTGAAAGGTGGTTAGCATGAGTAGTCTTCCTGCATGATGGTAAACCTAGGGTGGCGGGGCGTTAAGATTCGTTCCTGATCACCCTTTGATTGCGGGGCGTGGGTTAACACGCTAAACGTACGGACCCCCAACATACATACACGAACGGGGGTGAACACCCTGCAACCCACTCATATACACCACGTAAAGTTGTAATAACACGGCCATCCATCCATATAAGTACGTTGATAAATGACCTTCCCGACCACCCACGAATGGGGTATAGTGACCATCTCACACACCCAAACACGTACTGTGGTATTGACCCACTGGCCCATCCAAACACGTCCACTAGAATTAAGAAAACGCGTATGATGTTATTGTCATGCCCAACTACCCAAGCACTATAGTGAAAATGACCTACTCAAACACCCATGCACGTACGGTAGTAGACTAATGGTCTTTCTACTCACTCATACAGTTATGGTGAAAACGAACCAACCTTCCAGCCACCTTTACTAGTACGGAGGTATAGGCCCACCCACCCACACATATAAGGTGGTATTGACCCATACATACACGCTGTGGTATTAGCCCACATACCTACTTATGTACAGTGGTATTGCCTCATTCAACCACCCATACTTGTACTTGTATTATTTAGGGAACCAGATAGAGGGTAGGTGGGTGGGTGGCTGATCACCACCGTACAATAATGGGTGGGTAGGAGGACCATTACCACTGCACCTATATGAATGGTTGGGTCATGGAATGATAGTTCAGGAATTAAGATAGAGCAGTACGCGAAAAACAAATCGAATAGACCCATTAAATATCTAATGATAGGCCATCATTGCAGAATTTGAATGTATATAGATTGAATAAAGAAATTATTTTCAAATCTGAAGTTGAAAAAGTTTACTCAACAGTGTTAATTACTTTGACAGTGACACTATAAATATATCTAATGTAATTTACTCTAATACTTTAGGCGCATAAATGATGTGTACCCGAGTTTGAAGGTAGTTTTCTAAGAAACTAAGAGGCCTGTGATAAGTCCACTCGTACCATGGTTTAACTCGTTTGATTGTACGTTATAAAATTTGAAGATTCAAATTTTACTGTAATGTTTATCCTATTTGGAATAAAAAATTTCCGGAATTTTAACTAGTTTTTACTGTACATCAAATTTAAACCATTATTACTCAAAATCCCGTTAATTTATCACGTTTGAACGTGGTTGAAAGGAATTTGTTCTATAAGTTTTACAAATTCCATTCACTTCTTTTGATTTACGAACAAAATAACGTCCTCGGAAATAACTGATCACATCTGCAAGTACTTGTAGCTAGTATAAAGTTTTATATATAAACATGGTAATTATAAAGAACAGTGGTAGTTATAAAGGACTTGTCAGTTTTTTCGCTGAACATATTTTGTTATACGTATGTTATTTAATAGTAATAATAATTAATCAATAATTCGTTAAAATATTATTTAGTATATTCAATAATTTTATGTAACTTCTATTTCTTACAACGGCGGACACTTCGGCACGGGTCGTTTAGTTGGGTACGCAAACAGGAAATAACTCATAAGGATGGCCCCATTGTCCACAACAATTTCAGCACATTTTTAAATTTAATGGCTAACTGGAAAAATATTATTCTGGTATGTTTGTCTATTCGCAAACTGGACGATTTTACCCCTTTTCGCAAACAAGACTGGTCCCTAATTGGACACAACCGTTTTAAGTGTACTATAAGATTATTAACTACGGAACGAATCGTTGACATAGAAATCAACACCATGTTTATAGCAATTTTCGCGGAGGAAAACGGCCACTTTGATTACTTTGACCACGGGTGCTACCCAAAGTAATCACAAGTACTACTTAATTTTAATTCGTGTGCTACCCAATATTGGTGGTGGCTACTCTAGTTGACTGCGGGTGCTACCTAAAATAATCAAAGGTATAACCAAGTTTACCACGGGTGCTACCCAAGATAAATCACAAGTACTACCCAAATTGACCACGTATCCTACCCGAGGTAATAACAAGTAGGCAGCCATGTTGACCACGTTTTATAATCGGGGTAATTACGGGTGGCTACCCAAGTTGACCATGGGTGCTACTCAAGGCAATCACAGGTACTTGCCAAGTTGATCATGAGTTCTACCTAAAATAATCACAGATACTACCCAAGTTGATCACGTGTGGTACCCAAGGTAATAACTGGTACAACTCATGTTCATTACGTTTTTAATGTGACTGTTCTTAAATGATCTATTACTTACAAATAACTGTAACTTTATAAAATAGCAACCTACTCAGGTAACTCATGTATCTGTATACAATAGTACCCTGGTAATTGGTTATTCAAATTTAATTATTTATGATCAATTTATTTTTCAAGCATTTTTTTATAGTTATTAGGAATAACATTAATTTGTTTCTAAATATGTTTTAACATTAGCTTTTATCCACGCAACAAAATCATATCCTATAAACGACAAATACATTAATTGGTTAGTAAATATTTAGCGCTTATGTACTGTTGTGCCAAAATGGATGAGTCCAAATTGCTTAGACAGGTAAGGACAAACTACTGTATGCATATGAAATACTGAGGCAAAAGTACCGTGTGAATTGCTGAGGTTTAACTGGTAGACTACGTGAGCCTAAACTACCCCGAACATACATGTTTATGGGGCCAAACTACTGTCAGATAGGTGAGTTCAAACTGCTTTGAACGTCTAAAGTTATATATTCGAAATTGGTATATGCTCGCAGCAGTTTGACCCCAGCCGCATAGTGGGCCCGAACTGCTGCTGGGCCCAAACTACTTTATATATCAATAAGGATATATATATATATATATATATATATATATATTTATATAATTATGACATTAATTATGAATATAATATAATTATGAAAAATCATTAGCGATCATAAATAATGTAATGATTGTAATTTTAAAATAATTAGTGATACTAACGCTAAGACAATTTTAAATACATATGGTTTTTATATTTATGAAGTTTTTTTATGTTTTGGGAAAATATTTTTACAGATACTTTAAAATACGAAAAAAATTTCCATCTCAAAATTCAACTAAACCTGTGATATTTGTTTCCAATTTATATTAAGAGACATGGGAAATTTTTCAAAAAACCTATGTGAGCAAACATTATTTATTGTTTACAAACCCTATATATTTTTGTACGTAATTTACACATATTACAAAGTATGTTTAAACATTATTTTTATATTAATTTTGACAGGTTATTATATTATTTTACACAATTTTAACAATATTTAGAACTTAATAACTTTATTTCTAATACATTTATAAATATTATAAATAATATACGTCACTATTAAATTTGTTTTAAGGTTCTTTAGCATTTATTTAAACCAAAACCAACAAATTGTAGTTGTTGCTATGTTAGGTAAATGACGCAACAATGATTATTATTTTAATTTTACAAATGTTATGAATGTCTTTTTGACCGAAATAATTTTAAGTATGTCGGAAATAGGTACATTTAGTTGTTCTGTAATTTGTATATGATTTCTCAATTATAAAGTATATAAAAACTTTATATAACACTGCCAGTGGAATTGACAGGAGTATTCCGACGCTATCACAAGATAACGGAGTCAAGCAACATCGAGCGTGGCTGTCCCTTGGATGGGTGACCGAATGAGCGATCCCGTCCTTGCACGCAGCCCGCTTGCCCGGTCACTGATGATGTTTGGCAAGTCACCCATAATCCGTTGGTCCCAAGGTTAAATATTAGATAGGGCTTCTTGGCCCTAACTTCACCTGACGATAATCATAAGACGATCTTTAAAATCTATAATTTTCTATGAAAATAACATAATAAATTATTAGCATGTAAACATATTTAATTAAATTCTAATAATGTTTAGTAACACACACAAAAGAAAGGAATAACCCACACACAACAGCAGGCAACACTTTCATAAAGTAAAATAAAGATCGATTAGTACATTTATTCTGAACCAATAAATTAGAGAAGTGAGGATGACTTGCATCAAATTATCCCTGAGCAGAAACTTGGGTAGATTGTAACAAGCTTCATCATGAGTTTCTATGTAGTTCCTGCCACGACAACGTGATGCCTCAAGGCCGCAACAAGTTTCAGATTACATCGTAAGATGTGAATAGAACTACTTCACCGCACAATTTGTCTACTTATAGTTCGTGCAGACAATATTTGTTATGTAACCTGGATGTAATTGTAATAAACACTTTCACAACTTTTGTATGACTTCGCTTGTAAAAGTGAAAACTTGTACATGATCATGGTTACAAAGAACATACTTTTTGAAGCCAATAGTGACATTTAATCTTTTCAGAGGGACAGCCCATGTGGAGTTGAACGGAAATCTTCAACATAAGCTTTAGTATCAAATAAAAGTATGTTCAAGAGAAATTAATTACCGCAAACCGGACTTCAAAGGTTTATACTTTCCAGACTAGCGGTCATTTGAATGTCAGAGCAACTAATTTGACAGTTATTTATCTGCTATTCAACAGTATTCAGTATTCTGATCACAAACTAGACTTTACGGAACACAATTATAAAAAAAAAACTAAAATATCAAACATGGGAAAAATTATATTGTTGTGAAAGTGTTTCCATATGTTTACTCTCTATTTATCTTGTCATATTTTTAAATGAAAAATAAGCATTTACTTTGAACGACAATGGTTGTTATTTTCCTCTTATCAAAATACACAACAGACTTATATTTTTCCTATGCTTATTCTTTATTGGAATTTTAGTTGTCCATTATGGACAAGCTTAAATAAGAGATGAAGTGGTTTAAGCGATTGTAAAATTTTAATCAATCTTCTGTTGTGTTGAGATGAGGATGTGTTGAATGATTTTATATTTATATTCTAATTAGACCTCTTGCTAGCCCAGTACCTACACTTTTACGTTCAATGCAGTGAGTCACCAGTCATATCATGGAAGGTTCACAGACAGTAGACCAGAACAGTTTAAACAATTGGCTCTAATTGATAGCTAATGTTGGTTTCTAAACCAGATTCAATGAACATATTAAAGGCATTGACAAACTCTAAAAATTACAAATACGCTGAATATCTCAATTATATCGTGCGTAAAAGAACATAAGTCAACTATAGACGTTTAAAATGTATGAAACTGCTAATTACAATACGAATTTACTGTTCAACAGTAGACACATTGGCAAAAAATGTATATTTGGTCGATATTTGAAATATACGCAATAATTCTGCCAAATTATATAGAGGTAAATTTAAAAACAGCTACTGATCAATATTTGATAGTTTAATATGTTTATTGATATTTATTGTCTCTAACATTTTAGTGTGCCTAAAAATTAACTAGAAAACTTTAAATGTCCATTGAACTTATACAAATATTAAAAGGTAAAATCATACTATATTTGTTCTTCATAAATAGATCATGTATTTAAGAAAACTTATAATATGATCTTATAATATATAATTTAAAAAACATAATATTTTCATTTCTTAGAGAGAAACTTATTACAGAAAAATTATATTTTATGTATACCACATTATTTATACCTATGAATTAATTAAAAATGTACAAAGTAAAATCTATTTAGATAAAAATTAAAAATTAATTTTATAACCAAGTACTATTATGAATGTAATAAGAAGAACTAAATATTATATATTTAAGGTCATTTAATTTCTTACCATTGAAAAAAGTTCATCTATTAAAATATTCTTAAGGAATTTTTTTATATAAACGTATAAATTCATTGTAAACCAACTGGATGACATTTTGTGCTTTTTGACGCAATTATTTGCATGTAAAATAAATAGAAAATAACATGTTTTTATTTATATAATTTTATTGGTTATGTATAGATATTTATAAGAAATTGAAATTAATATAAAAAAATAAAAACAGAAACTAGTATTATTTATAACGAATATAACAACATATGTTATAGTTTAATTTAGCCACAGGGAAGGGATGTTGTACAGAACGGCTTGCTAATTACATATTCCGGTGATGTAACCAGGCTTAACCATTAAACCGTCATTAGTGTATATAAGGGGTAGAAAAACACAGACCATCTGACCACTAGGGGATGATGTGTATAAATATACATATTAAAAGCACAGTAGCAGTAAGTTAAGTTGCCTTGTCGTGTTTTGTCTTAAATTAAAAACAATTGTATTAAATTTGTATCCCGAATTGTTGCAACAATAAATAATTACTTTTAAGTATCATTTTGATTTTACATAATTTAGTACATAGTAAACGTGATTATTAATGATTTTATAGATTACTTATGAGATAATATTCCAGCTTTTATTTCATTAATTATATTTTATAAATTTCAATTAATTTCTCCGAATAAGGATTTGTTTTGTAACATGATCAAAGAATTAAACTGATAATTATGTACCGTTAGTATCATATATTATACGGTTTGATAAACCGGGTGTAACTAAAAAGGTAGTATTTAGTTACATCCTGTTTATCGCATGAATCTTCATATTCTACAACTTATTAAGAGTGCAAAATGAAGGATAACTTTCATCAAATCTCGCTCCATTTAGGGTTTATCTATTAGTTTTTTTTTTGTTTTTTTTTTTTTTTTACAAAAATCAAATACATCAAATTTGGTTTGTCTGACTCAATTGAAATTTTGTAAAAATTTGTACATTATTGAAGGATATATAAAAGCCATAATAAAATGGCGGACGTTAAAAATGTTTAGTCAAAATATCTTTCAAACTCATAGTGCATCAGTTTAAGAAAAAAAAACAATAATTTTTGTTAATTTCATTAAAAATCTATTGGTACCCTCATTTTTATTATAAGTCAATTATTAGTGGAGTTTTGTTAATAGATAGATTATTCTGCATTCTCTGAATTCTGTACATTCTAGCAGATGAGTTTTTTTTTTTATTTTGTTTTTTTATTTATTTTTTTACCAAAACTTCAATAATATTAGACTAACAATAAAAGTCAAGGTACACATAGATTATTAATATAAGTAACTAAAAATTACTTGTTTTACGTGTACAATTGACGAGCTTAACAATTTACCAGACACGTTGATTCAAACAAACAAAACGACCACTATATTATAATGGCTTAAGATAACTCAATAGATATTTTGTATAGTTTTTATTAGTGGTATTTTAAATAACTAAGAAAATTTCGAGTCAGTTGGTCAACATTTTCTTAAGTTATTCATCTTTTTGTAATAAACATAAAAAGACGGATGGAACCCAAACGGATCGGAATTTGATAAACCTTTAATCTTACCTTTCTGCTCTAAATTAGCTGTAGAACTCGAAAACATGTAGCCAGGATACATTTCTAATTACACCCTGTGTAAATACGTATATATGGTGTAACTTAGGGGATTCGCCAATTTATATTGAGTTTCAGTAGAAAATAGGACGTTATAGTCCTTACTTTGGCCCCAATAAAGACGATTTTTATTTTATTTTACATCTATACTTATTTATTTCTTGTTGTATTAACTAAAATGTTGTACAACAAGAAAATAAATTGTATTAACTATTTATTTGTACCAGTTGTTACCACGAACACTTCACAACTCTCTCCAGCTAACAAGTTGGCCAACTAAAATTCGATTGAGTGCCAATCAGAGGTTTCATGGTCGACTGTCTCAGGGGTGAAACCATCCGAGTAATTGCTTCTATAATAGTCGATACCAATGTTCATTCTTGATGGTGCTATAAGGAATCATTGCAAGTTTAATTAATTATAATTTTTCACTGATCTTGTTTTATAAAAGAGGTTTAGAGCACTAAAAGAAATTATGATTACGTTTAAACAAAAGATTTTGTCATTCAAAAATAGCATTCAAAAAATTTCATTCAGAATACCAAATTTAAAGAGGTTAACAAGAAAATATTTTTTAACACAGTAGCCTATTTGAGTTCATGATCGGTTTTATCGGCCCTGTTCAAGTTTACCTATAATGAGATTTGGTGGTTTCGTATTATTGCGATCACAATAACTTGCCCACTCTCCCAGACACGTAAGTCATTCATGACCACCCTTATAGATTTATTAGTTTCGTATTATTGCAATTACAATAACTTGCCCACTCTCCCAGACACGTAAGTCATTCATGACCACCCTTATAGATTTATTAGTTTCGTATTATTGCAATCACAATAACTGGGGGGAATGACACCTTTCCAGACATGTAAGTCATTCATGACCACCCATATATGTACGTCATGATGTTTCCTCCATTATTACGTCATTCTCACCGATGTTGCGTTAGTGTTTTCTTCCGAAACTGCCATTCCAATGCTTGCTATGTTATTTCGTGGAACGTTTTATTTAAATCAATAACTCAATTTCCTTAAATGCTCAATATTATTTTAGTGAATGTTTCGTAATTTCTAACTCTTTTACATCATTTTTAACTTGAAAATGTTGAATGTTTGTTTCATTCGTATATTTTCATTAATTCTCAATATGTAGTCATGAAAATTAATCCTTCTTTACATGTATAATCTGAAAGTGGTGAGGTTCTCCGATACAAAGTTTGACTATAGATGATGCACTTCATTATTTTTAGATGTTGGTCCTAATATGTTTCTTACAATTTTACTTTCCTTCTTTTTCAAGGAAGAAGTAAAGTAAAAACAAGCCTGTGTTTGTCAAAGCTAATATTTCCGCAGTGTAAAGTGCAACTATATTAGCTGTACCCGCCCGTTTCATTGGTCATAATATTGAGTTTTATTGATGATAACTGTTGTTTAGTTAGTTCAAAGACTTGCAATCACAATATAAGTAAAAATTCCAACAAATTAAAGAACAATAAAAAAATGACTTAAAGTAAATCAAACTAAATACTCTGTTTTTGAAAAACAATTATGTAATCTGATTTCCTATTTACAACAGCTGATGTTAATAATAATTTAGTTACTACTGAAGTTAATCATTTTTTATTTTAAAGGTTTATCCTACCACAATGTTATTCCATTTGTTTTTATTTAACAGATGTCAAACAAATAAATCAATGAAATAATATAGTTCCACAAGAATACCATGGGAATTTTTTAGGGTAGTAGGACGGATTCCTGAGGTTGGAAAGGAAAATCCTTTCTTAGTGAGTCTCTAAGGTACAAGATAAAGGTACATTTTGTACAAACTTTCAAGTCGATTGGATAGTTTGGGAGAAATATTGGTATATGTGATCTATATAGATAGAATATAATTTATAAATGTCATATTTCGTGTTTTAATTAACTAAAAGTCCGTTACTATTTTTTCTATCCTGGATTCCATATTTTATTTTTTCTCGCTTGAGTTCCAATTTGCCCATTAACTTAGATATTCATAATTCTCTTCTCTCTCGAGTCTCTTATTTTATACTTTCAATGTTTAGTTGAGTTTTTTACGTTGGTTAATATTTTTATTTTATCAACAACAAAAAATGTTGATGCTTTTTTTCTAATCCTTTTATTTATGTTTCTGATTCCGACCGATCTTAGCTATGAGAGCCATATAACAGTAAATACTAGGCAATTGCATCTGATTTCTGTTGTTCCTATTTTAATTCCTCTGTTTTACACAGATTTTACTTATATTCTCTTACTTCTGTCTCCAATGCTCTGATGAATAATGAAGATGATACGCCATCCCTTTGTATGACTCCTGTTATGATAATGAATGTTCAGAGGTTTATTCAATAACTTTTCATTTAGAGTATGTATTCGTAAGTGTACATCCTGTGAGATGTTTAGTTTTGTTACCTAGGCCAAATTCTTTCAGTATTGATATTAATGAGAATCTGTCAATAGAATCATAGGCATTTTTTAAGTAAATTATTGATATATCATATTTTTATTTGAATGTTTAAAGTAAAATTATTGAGTTAAATCTTTGTTGTCCACATAATCTGCATTTTCTGAAACCAACTCGGTATTCTCTGAATTGATAATTTAATTAATAATGGCTCCATTCGATTAATTGCTGCATTTGATAAAATCATATAAGTTACTTCCAGCAATTCAATTTGCCTATAGGTATTTAGATCTTTCTTAGAGCCTTTTTTGTGAAGTGGATGGATAAGCGTTTTTCCAGTCCAAGGGTGTGTCTTCTTCCTGCCATTTTTTTAATGTCACCTAATGAAAGTTTAGTAATGATGTTGTATCCCTTGCAGAGTTATGAGAGTGCTTTTTATTTTCTTGTTACTTACTAATATTCTTTATTCTACTATCTGATAGTTATTAATATTCTTTTACATTTGAAAATGTTGAAAAAATGCTAAAAAAACATTATTCTATTATTAGGAGATAGCAAAAATAAGCACAGATGTTATGCTATCTTCCCATTAATGATTGTACTTCCATCCACAATATTTAAACAAGTGTGGAAATTGGCATTTCATTGGGAAAGCAAGTTAATAAAATTTAAAAAAATTTGTTTAGTTGTGGTTTGTCGTAGTATACTTACATTAGTCGTAATTTCACCTTTAAAAAGTCACCTATTAGATATATAATATGTTGACTATATACATCATGTGATGTTCTGTTAAAAAAATACATATATGAACTTGTAGTATCGTTTGCAGTTAAATACTAATGGCTTTTCGGTAGCAATATACTAATAAAGCAGGCACTAAAGAAATATACCTCACCATGTACGTCAAATAAATATTTGTACCGACCTTTATATGAGAGATGTATAAAACTGTATCCTTAGTACCCTCTTAAGTTAATGGCTGATGTTCATTACTAATTACTACATCCTCCCTTCACTAGCTAATTAGTGAGAAGTGGAAGTGAGTGTTATAGGCTATATTGACTAGGTGAATAATTAATAGGGCCTAAACACATAGTCTAATACCCAATTTTTAATAAAGAAAATATTTTAGTAAATATAAATAGGGTATGTTAATTTATATAAAGTGTCAATTCATATTTCTAGCATTTATTGATAGATAAAACCAAAGCATTCGACTTGTTTATTAAGGTGTAAAAAGAAAAAAAGTAATTTGGTAACTCACTATCCCACCAGAAAACATGAAGACAGCATTCATTTAGTTTTAAAATCGTAAAATTCCACTTTTACAAGATATGTTTTCCAATTTTAGAATAAAAACGAGTAACAACTGCTTTATCAATAGTTTATTTTGTTTTAAATATATTGCTCCCATATAGATAAATTGCGTACATACTACATCTATTGATGTTCTACTTCATACGGTCATGGGAGCTAGGAGTAGCACTCTCCTGGCAACTCCCCTTCCTTGGCTCCCGGGACTGTGCAGTATTGCTCCTCCAGAGATAAGATGTCAAGTGGCGCTACTTATTGAATTCAATAAGATCCTAAACCTTCCCATTACACAGAATTTTCATCGTAAGAATGTTAGCTTAAAATCTTGAAACCCACCTAATATATGTTTGAGTTGATAAAATTCTCGGCCAATACTAGCTGGGCCATAGCGTGTAACAGTTTTGATGGTCGATTTAAGTTCCTTATTAACAGTGGCATTGACCCACCCACCGACCCATACACGTCCAGTGGCATTGACCCACCCACCCACCCATACATGTACAGTGGCATTGACCCACCTATACACGTACAGTGGCATTGACCCACCTACCCACCCATACACGTACAATAGCATTGACCCACCTACCCACCCATACACGTACAGTGGCATTGATCTGTAGGTAGGATAAACCTCCCTCGTAAGGAATGGATACTTTTGAATAGGTTCCAAACTTGCGTTGCAGATGTGACCACTGGAAATATAAATGGGGATTGAAACTAGTACGGCCATGTGATTGTGGGGAGTCTCTTAAAACAATGGATATCATAGTTACAGAGTGCATCTTGAGCTGATTTATGGAAGGAATGGCTAGCATAAATAGAATTAGTGGGGTGAGTCTTAAATGGCTTTTTAAATCGGATTTAAGTTTGTAACTGGAGATAACACTAAATATGTAGTAATATCATGTGAATTTTGGACATATTTAAATAAATAAATATCATATCTTATATTTATTTTTTTAATGCTTGGAGTAATGCAGAATTTAAAATGATGCTTTGTATAAATACTAACTATAGTCATTATATTTTTTTGAAATATAACAATAATAAATAGTTTATGTTCGTAGTACAATGTTATATACCAATTTAAAATATTAAAGGATTATTTCGTTTTATTCAAGCTATATGTTATTAACTTTGGTATAGTGCAAAATTAAATAAGCTGGCTGCCATTTTTTCAGCAGTCCCAAGCAAATTACGAGCCCGGATATTGCGTTATGTTTACCTACACTGCTTCCTGCGTCTGATAATACGGAAAGTTTGCTGTTCCTAACTTAAAGTCAATGTAATATTAGATCTACGTAATTTTACCTTAAATATGTTAAATATGTCATTGATTGGTTTTTTTTCAAGGTAACTCACTTTATGATTTGGTTAACTATTGTTGTATTTTTAATAATTTGTTAAGACGGCCCATTAAGATGTTTTATGACAAATATTGATTTCTACAATCAAAAAAAATTAAGTTTGTAGATTTTATATCCCAAGGAACTTAAATCTACCTAGCACTTTATATGATTTTTTTTTTTTAATCGATCTAGCTTTTCCTCAACCTACAACTTTGGTTTTATTAAACTCAAAGACATATTGCTTCGTACAATTTCGATTTAGCAGGATATTAGCCGACGCCATTATGTACGATGAAAGTAGTACGTTATTAGTCATAAAAATAGCTCATTATATGGTTTTTCTAGACGGCAAATACATTATTGTTGATCGTTCAAAGTCTATATACACGCAATATTCAAATAAATATAAAATCTGGGAAAATATCCAGTATATCACTAAACGAATGTGTCATTAGTATATTCAGAAACTTGAATGAGAAGAGAAGAAGTACCTTAAAAGATATTTTATATGACAAAACTAAAGTCCTTGAAAACATTCTGTATTACTATCCGAGAATCATAAGGGAAGCTATAGAAATATATAACAGAACATACAATTTTAATAAAGATGATAATATATGGCTTCCAAAGGCATGGGAACCCATTTTAAATAAATTTAAATAAAATGGAAGAGTTAGCCATATTGATTGTCTTCGGCCAATGACCGTAGACATTGGGCCGAAGACCGTAGACCGTGTGTCCGCCCCTCTCCAGCATACCTACCAAACCAGTCCCCACCCCACCACCTGTTATAAAAGCTAGTAGGTCATTCGCTTATCTCAGTCTCAGAAAACCGTTTGAGAATGCTACAACACAGTATGGGTGAAACGTCTGGTTATCTTGTAAATATTGTAGATAGTACCTTGACACGGTTGTCACTGGAAAATGTAGATTCTAGTTATGACACCGGCTGCTTAAGCCTAAGTTCTAGAACTTTAATTTAAGTTTACATCAAAGACCTTGGCTGAACCAGTGGTTTAACGTTATGGGAATATAAAGTTAATAAATATTTCGAAAGTCAGATCCTTTTTACTATATAGACCGAACAGCAGATAAAAAAAATATTTATAACTATTACATTGCCTTAGTATTTCGTAACTCAGCTTTGTCGGGTCTAAATATGTATAAATTTCTTTAAAAGTTTATCACCAATCTTATTACCGATATAGGATCTTCGTTGTTTGTTATCGTCACATACACTTTGTGATACATGCAGGGAGTCCTTAAAGGAATTGGGTCAGATATTGCAACTGAGAGAGATGAAATTAAGTTACCTTTATTTAGCCAACGACCATCAGACCATACCTAAATATTTCGTCTGCAAACATGCATGGTTAGTTGGAATTTCCTCAATTATCCTTTAAATTTTATCTAATAGCAAATTGTACTATTTATAATACTTTAGTGAATACATATGTAAATTCGATTTTATCTAAAATCGTAATTTATCTTGTGACATAACTACTTCAATGTCAAATTTTACTTGCAAATCGACTCATCGATTATGTATTTCACTGTCAGCAATTGGTCTTAGGCTTATTTACAGTATACGAACAGGTTATGATGGCTAAACTCAATGTGAAAATTAGATCGTATTTTATGCTCACTGGTTGGTGGTTGGTGAGATTTTGGTTGTATTTTAAATCAGGTACGTGAATTACCCTATTTCTATTGATATTAGGCTTTAAGGGACATATAAAGGGAACTAGTTTTATCGAACACTATTTATATACCTAACACTGGCTTGGTCTTTAGGTATATATATATATATATATATATATATATATATAAATTGGTTGGCATCTTCACAGTTAAAAATATCTTAATCTCAACCACTCACATAATTACTAATAACTAAGTTTACTAAGCATATTAACGAATTCCTAATATGTGATGCTTATTAATATATAATTACTTTTTATTAATTTATAATACCATGGCAAAGTCATTGGAGTTGGTATGTAAAGAATTTATTAACACCGCAAAGGTAGAGATAATATCTAAACTAACAGACTAAAGAATTGCTCTACTCACAATATGATAAAAGGTCTCCTAACAATATCACTACAAAAGCTCCACACACCAAGCCACCTGTTATACATAAAAGGTTTCCTGCAACGATGGTTGGATTACAAACTATAATGACGTCACTTTCTCAATCAGTATGCCATATATCCTTGTTGTGGACTATACAAGTTCATAAAAGACAAAATTGTGGCAAACTTTAATATACTATCGTAACGTTTTATTGCAGCCAAAATATAAAGTAATAAAATAACACTGTTTTCAAACCAATAGAGAATTTGCTTTTTTAATATGCCGTACTTATGTCAAAAACCCTAATACATTTTAAATATTCCAAGCTACAGTCAATTGAAAAATAATAAATTTAAGGATAAATTTAATTATACAAATTGTGCTTATAGAAGTATGAAACGTTTAAATACAATAAACTATTAACAATTGTTGATTTTAAACTGTCACTTGACACGCTTTTAATTGTTTTTGACATGTACATATATTTGTATACGATGTACATTTGTTATGAGTAAAATATAGGCAATAGTGTAATAATGGGAAGGTTTCAATGTAATACGGAAATACTTTATTCGCAATGTTTGTTTGGATTGTTTTCATAACGTTACGATGATTCCGCTTTTTTATTGTGAACTAATTTATTTCAATGAAAATAAATGTATGTAATTCAAACAGACAAACTCCTTGAAAATTGAATCAGAGCTTAAAATTGAATATTTAATTAAACTTTAGAAGTTGTAAATGAACTTTGGAATGTGTGTATTATTTCCTCAATAACTATAGTTCAATAAAATAAAATTAACTATGATAAAATACCACGTATAAGTATCGAGTAGTTAATAAAGTTTTGATGAAATAATAAGTGTTGCTAGTTTTGAACATTATAGAGAAAATGTTGAACATAAAATTTAAAAATACATAATTGGTACTCATAATTTTCGATTCACTAAATTTAAACGTGTAATACTATCAGTTTGATGTATATTTATCACAAACTTGTTGAATTGACACAATGTTGTAAGTGTATTTATAATTAATTCATTTTTTTAATATATGAATTTTCTGAGCTATGCACGAATGCTTATCTATACATGAATTGTATGAAACCTTGTGTACGATCTGCATAAAAACATTTCTACATGTATACCAAACTGGAGAGTATAATAATAATGTATTTATCATTAAAAACATGACTTTCATAGGAAAAATACGAATTGTAGAAAAATATTTTGGCCTGTTAGAAACAAGATATAGCAAGTTTATGATTTAATATTTTTAGAAGACAGTTTATTTTCGAATATCACTGTACGTGTATGGGCGGGTGGTTGAGTGAATACCATTGTATGTGAATGGGCGGGTGGGTGGGTCAATACCACTGCACATAAATGAGTGGGTGGGTGGGTGAATACAAATGTACATAAATGGTTGGGTGAGTGGGTAAATACCACTTTACGTGTATTAATTAAACGCTGTACCAATACGTACGGTAATATTAATTTTAATTGTTTGGCAGAAATGTTGGTCAATAGGCCATCATTAAAATATATCATTACTGTATCTCCCCTATCACTCCTAATGTAATTTAAGGTATGTAAGGCCATTTCTTGCAACCAGGCTTTTGCAGTATCGGACAAAGTCTTTGATGTATGAGTCTGTAGCCAGCACTAAACCTGCAGCTCTCGTAAGTCAGGGGGCTTAGAATTAGTAAAAACAGTTTGTAAGGAAGTATATTCATTCAGTTTATAGAAATTCAATTTAATTATAAATCATGAATATAAAACACTGTTGTTCTTATTTAAAACCAAATTAAAACGAAAACGTTACCCCTTCACGAAGATAAGT